>JARFOC010000649.1:625792-655531 GCA_031763485.1 Osmoderma eremita
AACACTACGCAAAGATTAATCAAAAATGCAATCGCAATTTATTTGCGTAATATCTCGCATTTTTCACGTTATTGATAGGCCTTGCGTTTTCTTCGACAAGCAGGCAGTTTTCATACAACGCTTGTTGGATACTGGCCTCATGCGCCGTACTAGTAGTTCATACATATGTACATATGTATAAGTATAACGGTGTGGCAACTATGTCGATATTTTACATTGCTACTAGGATTCAAGCTCTTTCGTGGCCAGCAGTGTATATCGGTCTCATGAGATAATGCACGGAGTCTACAGACGATATATAATGCGGATCAAGTGCTCATGTTGCTCTCTCCCAGCGCAGACATGCACAAATATTTGAAAATTGATACCTGCGCGCATAGCAAGACTTTTTACAGCATATGGGATAAGATCCCTATACTGAAATTCAAATTTACACTTACTATATATGTACATATATCCATACAATTCCTATTGCATACATACCCACACCTATGTGCGTATATTTTTGCAGTTTTTACTATACATATTGTCTTCTCCCACGTGTTAACCTTTCAACTTATATGAAACGCTACCTGCATGGAAACCCCATACATATTTATGGCGGTAGTAACATTATCTTATTTCCTACAATTTTTAACGTTCATTGGTAAGCATTTGTATATAAACACACAACACACATTTACTCTGGAACATTCCTAGGTAATGCACTAATGCATTATTCAACTTTGTGGTTCAAAATAGAAAGTCGACAAATTCTATTTAATTAAAGTTTAAATTAGAAGTAGATATATAATAGAGAATTATTAAAAACAATAGATATGTGCAGATTGCAAATGAAAATAACCTAAAGAATTCAAATTGAATTGAATTGAATAATACTTTGGTTTTACAGTTGTTAAAGTTGCGTTAGGAATTTCAAAGTTTTGACCGTAATTTCTTTTTGTATATCCCCTACTGGAATATACTTTGCACAGCCAAGTAAAAGTGCCTGCTCAGGTTTATCTTTACAGTACTTTAATTCATCGACAACGAAAGGGCTATCTTAATTCCTTTTTTAAAAAGTAATTAAGATTGATCATGACAAATCTTTATTGTACTTATGATTTGTACTCACACTCATCCAAAAATAATTTGAGCTTAAATAAGGAGACATTTGTTAGAACATTGGAATGTTTGCCAATTGAGCCTCTGAACACTCTTACAACACTGCTTAAAATAAATACTACAAAATAAAGTCCCGGGGGAATGCCTGTGACTCCGACGTGCACTGATGAGGACTAAGTCAGTCCGAAACAGCTGTCTGTACGTGGGGAATGCCTGAAACTATACAATCAGACGTGTTGTGTGATCTCAGAGGTATATTTATATATTTTGTCTCAATCATTGCCTTATTCTTTCAAATACGCCCGTCAATTGTTTAATTGCTTAGCAAAAATCGTAAACACGCCTCTGTGATTCAATGGGGGTGTTATAGCCGACACTTTTCAAATAATACCATAGGGGAAGGTCCAATGGATTGAGATCAGGTGATCGTGGTGACCATAGAATAGGTCCACCTCGACCACCAATTGATCACCAAACACTTGGTGCCACCTCATAATCATAAAGAAGTGTTGGGGAGCCCCATCCTGCATAACCCACATCTCTTGGGGTAACTGTAAAGGCACATCATTTAGAAATCTTGGTAGTTCATTTGCAAGAAAATTATGATAAGTTGCTTCCGTTAACCGATTCGGAGTCCAATTAGCAAACCTTCCACAATACCTGTCGACGCAGTAATAGAAAATCGACGTTGATTTTCTGTTTCGCAAAAGACCATGAAGGTTTTCATCCGCTCATACATGCGCATTGTGGAAATTTGTTATGCCATCTCGCATAAATCTCGCTTCACCGGTAAACAGAATTGAATACGGGTAATGTGGATTCTTAGTATACTGTTGCAGGAGGCATTGGCAGAACTCTTTTAACGCAATCCGTAGAAGTAAGACTGGGAACTTGTTGAACATGATCCGGGTTTAATTTCGGCTCATATAATATTTTCCAAACAGTGTATTTCGAAACGACAAATAAATTTTATAAAACGTTGCTTGAAATTAGAAGCAAATTGAACAATAACAACAAATAAACGTAAACGGTAGTAAATAATTTATGACAACCGAAAATTAAATTTTCTGAACATGAACTTATGACCATTTATCTAGATTCAAAAACCGTTCATAACTTCGAAACGCAGGTTTTTCAGACATGCAGAAGTTTTGCTGAAAAAAGCTGAACTGGGGCCGGCATATCAAAGCAAAAACCGAAAAAGCATGTGTAGCCTTTTGGCAGTGTCACCGCATCCTTGGGAAGACTTGGGGACTTTCTCTCTTTTTAGTTGTCTGAGTGTATACAACGACATCTCAGAGCGTTCGGCGAACCAGTTTAGAAACACCCGGTATATTAAAGTAATTTAATTGTCCGTTACTGTCATAAATGTGCAATTCCTCTTATAGAAAGTTAAACCCAATAAATTTGTTTAAGAAACCGGTTTGTGTCATAACTAAAAATCCTCCATGTGACAAAATGACAAAATGGTTTCGGCTTCACCACGGCCTAGCATATAGATAGAAAAATTAAAGCCATGCGTGCTGTTAAAAATATAATTAGAAGCTTGCGTATCCTTAATGCTTTTTGTTTGTATATTTTGTTGGCATCTTGAGGAAAGTTTTTGGATAATCTAATCAAAATCAGAATGTTGTAAGAATACGTCTTATGATCCATTTTACTCATGTTAGTTAGTGCTTCAGAAAATTATTTTGGAGAGTACGTTATATAATGTATATTATACTAGGTACTCTGTTCTATGTCATGGCCTTGGATAGCATGAACTGGAATTTCACCGTTTATTGGTGTATATTCCGTTTAGCAACAAGGAAAAATCGAGGAACTGTAAAGCCCAAAAATATCTTTAATGTTTTTGGAAACCGTTTTGGCAATAAGAGGTTGCCATGAAAAAATATTTAAAAATGCGTAGAACAAAGTGTAAGACTTGCTTGGTATCCTCTACAAAGAGATGCCATGAATACTTCATCAAAGCCACAGCTGTAATATTAGTGGCTCATAAATGTATTACCTAAAAAATACTATATCTACAAACCAAATGTATAAATACGTCAATTTATGTTTTAAAGGGGAACAATATTTCCCCTGTTCACTTCACAATGCATTATATTGTTTGTTTTACTTGGCTTATTTTGTAGGAATTTTGATATCTTTGTTGACAATCATTAAACAAAATAAAGGCAAAATTTTCTACCTAAATTCTTAGATTATTTATGAGTTTCTTCAATAATATTCGTTTGCAGTTTTTATGATTTTTCAATGTCCTCCGATCATCTTTCGTTGATTCCCTTTTTATTTTTTTTCGTATTCATATGTCCCATAACTATGAATCTGTTAACAGTCATGGGTATTATGCAAATGTATGCAGGTTTGTTTGTTATTACAAATTTTGCAAGTTATTTCATACGCAGATTTCCACGCGGTAAAATTAATTCATTTGATTTACTCAGACGATAAAATAGGTAACTAATTTATCTATAAAATAATAATATCCTAAATCTAGCCGGTGGCAATTAATGGGAGCAAAACATGTTACTATAAAAAAATATTTTCTTAAATACACTTTATTAATATAACACACATTCACCAGCACCAGAAATTAATAATTCAATATGCCAGAAGGGAAAATAATAAAAGAGTATTTTCGTGGGTCAAGGTTGTAAATACTGAAAAATCAAGGATTCGATCGTCAGCAGTAAATACAAATATTATAGATAGTAAATACGATGTGTATACAGTAACCAAGGTTTGTTACCTTTGTTACCTTGGTTACTGAAGCTTGTTAAAAAAAAAGAAAGAAAGAAGAAGAAGAAGTTCATATTTTCCGGACAGGAATAAAATATTCGGAAAAAATCATCTATAGAGAATAAATTTATTATTATTGTCATCAGAAAATTTAAAGAAAGGTGATTTGGTCCAAGAAATAGATGTTTGAGAAGTATTGATTTTTACAATTGGTATCATTGTATCGGATTGGTACCTTTGTCAATTTCACACTACTGATGTGTGGCAAAATATTAATAAAAACATAATACATTCAAATGTATGGTATAAAGATAATACCACACATTTGAATGTAAATATTAATATAAAATTAACATTGCAATCAGCAATCGAATATTCACTCTTCAATTTATACAACAAAATGCATGTTTACACTTTACTTCCGGGATGAATCAGCTATTCAATTTATCCAAAGTAGGAACCCATTCCATTTTACTGTTACTTTTGATCTTCAGTTTAGATGAAATGCAGAGGAGAAATTTAAACTTTTCACCGCGGATGAATCATCCGTTTTTCACATTCAGAGTGAGAAGCGTAAATCCGCCTTAAATGTAAACTTGCATAAGCGAAGACTAAAGTTGATTCTAACCTATTTTATTGGGAACGTCTCCCTTCTCTCACACTCACTTTTCAAGTAGCTCTAGTTTTAAAACTGTTAAGGTGGATACAAAATTTGACAAACGTGTTTTCGTTTAATTTTTCATTCTTACTGCAGATGAACCATCCATAATCAATATATAAAATGTAGATCCCAGCTCTTAGCAAACGTGAGAAATATCATCGTAGTACCTAAAATTAGTGTCTACCTACTGACACATCAGCCTTTAAGAAATGTAAAAATAACATTTTCTGTACGCGAAATGGGCACTCAGAATGACTTTAACATCGCATACGGGATGACATCAGCGGCTATTTAATAGCTTTCTTAATTATTAAGTAGTATTAACGAAGCACGCTATGACGCAAAATTCAAGGTTTGTTACATGTGCGTGTCCAATGTTATGCAAACAACAGTGCAACATTTGAAACACAATAAAAACTCGTTTTCATGCTTACATTGCCAAAAGGGCGTTGCGGTTTATTATTATTGGCTATCAGTTTTATACTTAATATTTTTTCACCAAGATTTGCCATGTATGTTGAGAGATTAAAACATAATTTAACTAAGATCATTAAATGATAACTAACCATTTTTTCCTCTCATGATTTTGACATTAAATCGTTCGTATTCTGTTAATATAAATTAATGTTAAAAAACCCTCTAGGGATTGTTAACTTTTAGACCATCATCATTTATCTAATTATTTAATCAAATTATATTCGTTTGCTGTTTGTTGTGGTTCGTTTTGAAATAAAACTCAGTGGACTGTATATGTAATTGTAATTGAACTGATATATTCGTACTGTATGTATACTTTGTTGAATAACTTGCACTTGCTCTAAATTACGTGAGACAACGTGTTCGTCTACTTTGACACAAAGAAATGAGAGGACGGCAAAGGTCTGTTTCCCTTATATAATTTTTTTTTCCGCTTCTTTTCCCTCTCAATACTTTGTACATATGAACATTCGTACCAACATAATTTCCCTCACGCAATGACGAGCTTGCCAACCTATTCTAGCTTAAACACTGTTTAATATTTTAGATAGAGCATTTCATTGTACCATAAATACTAACCACTAACTTACGCTAGAAGATTATTTATGTCGGTTGTATTAGATTGGACCTCAAACAAAAGGTACCCGTACAACATCAGTGAGTGAAAAAGCAAGTTCTCATCCTCGTAGAGCCTCCAAAGGAAAAGTGTTAGACGTAATATCTCTGGTTAAGGTAAAACCTTGGAAGATATGCTCTTTACCAGATCACTAGTGGAGTAACACTGATCACCAGGAATAATATACTGTTCCCGCCATATTGTTCGCATCAGATTCCACCACCAATGTCCGCAAAAAAAGGACTAATCCATATGGGAAACTTTTTTATTAAATGCTTTATTGAAAAATTGTTTTTTGCTTCGACTTAAACCACCAAAAAGCAAAACCTAGTTTTCTTGTCACTCTTGTTCTACTATTAAAACGACGTTTAAACTTTTAAAATATCTTATTTAACAAAATGAGAAGAACTTTTATAGGAAAAACTATAAATAATTAGTATATTTTTGTGTTTAATTGACCTATTGAGCAGGAAAAAACAATATTTAAAAGGTATTTATAAGCTAAGTAAATATAAAATTGAAATAAAAAATTAAAAACTTAAATTTAGGAAAAAAAAGTGTCGTCCTTCCACATGTCTTCCCTGCTTTCCTATGCACATAATAGTACTGTTGTATAATTTGACACGTTTCCTAAGTATACAGGTGGAATCTGAACAACACAATTTCCAAAGGACTCTTCCACAGGTGGTCAATAATTCTAAATGGCAATATTTGTATACTTGATTTTTCAAATATCCCCAAACAAAAACTCACAAGGTGTCAGATCCAGGGGTCGTGGCGGCCACGGATTCTCAGAAGAGCGAGTTATCCATTTTGCCGGAAAAAGCTCATTTGGGTAATTCCTGACTTCGATGGTACTGTGAATTTCCTTGCTGGAAATACATTTTCTTTCTTAATTCCAGGGGACACTTTTCAATTTCGTTAAAAGTGAGTTTACAAAAAATTCCAAATATCTTGCTGAATTTAAATTATTTCTAAAAAAAAGTATGGTCCAAATATTTGGCTATGAAAGATTACACGCCACACATTTGTTTTAAACTAGTGTTGACTACATGATTCTATTTGAGAATGTTTTCATCAGCCCAACAACGGCAATTCTGTGAACTTATAACTCCATTGAAAGAAAAAGTGGATTCGTCATTAAACTACACATACTTCGCAAATGATCGTTGTTCTTTCCCTTTCCATTGAAGCCAAAAACAGAATGCCAGATGCTGGTCGTAGTCCCGTTCTTGCAAAGTGTGAATAAATTTTGGTTTGCAGGGCTTGAACTTTTTCTTCTTACAGAAGTGCCAAAAATACCACTATTTAGTTCCATTTGTGATACACAAGTTTTAGGATTCTGTGTTACTGTTTGCAAAATTTGGACCTGGTGTTCTTCGTCAGTGATCCAATTATCAGGTGGATGTTTAAATTCATTTGCAATACTTCCTGTACTTTTAAATTTTGAATATTTCCAACTATTGTATGGAAGATATGTTTACCTGCGGTGATTAAAAATTAAAGCTGTAACTCTAAACGTTTTATAATTGTGGCCCACAATTAAAACAATATCATTTTTCTCATTTTCACTTAATTTACGTTTCATTGTGGAGATACTAATGATACTGAATGCGACCGAAATAATATTGAAACTGTCACGGTAGCTGTAACATAAAACAGCTACCTACTGGGGTATCCAAGAAATAGAATTTGTCTAAGATATGACAATGATATTATTGCAAGTTTCGAGTGCGTTTAACGGAAAAATATTTTTTTTTGTATTTATTCACAGTACTTTCTTTTGAGTAAATTAAAAAACAAGCTGAATCTTAAAATGTGGTTTACGTGATATAAAGGCTTTGAATCAAAAATGTAAAATAAAATAAAAATGTTTTTTTCAAATTAAAAATTTCTTCTGTAATATTAGATTGCATTAGTTTATTTCTACTATTATTATATTATATTATATTATTATATATTAAATACGCTTTACATAAGAGAAAGTTGAAATTTGAAAAACAACATTTTTTTGGACATCGATTGAGGAAACTGCCATTTACTGAATATCCAACTAATGTTACCCATATTTCGTCAAAAATAATTTGCATTTAATTACCTATAGGTAATTTTTTTTCAGTTTTTGAATTTTCGATAAATGCATTTTTCTCTAAAACCAAAAATCGCTTGCAGAAAGTAGTCTATTTTGGGGTTTTTGAACTTTTGGGGAATTTTTATTTTTAAAGGAATCAAAGACGGAAGTTTTTCTCGTATGGTGCGTACAATATGGCGGGCACGGTGTATTTAAATAATAATAAATATTTTTTATAATAAACGTCGAACAAAAAAGTCACTAGAACTACCGCGCGAGTCCAAAATGCTCATTCAATTTATGGGAGTTCTAATCCTACTAGTTCTAAATAAATCAAAGAACAAAGAAATATCACAACTTTGGAGTCAAATAGAATTTGAAATTAGAATTTTATTCAACTCTTTAATGCCACCTGTTATTTTTCAAAACTTACTTTAAGGTAAATCTATAGTAAAGAAGTTAGTATTAAGTATTGAAAAATCGAGTCGCAATGTAAAATGCAATAATTTCTTTACTTCATTTTCACAAAATATATTCAAGTTTGTTGGTTTTTAGAAAGATATTTCAATAATCTTGTATTGTCCAAAAAACGGGAAGCTTTATTATTCAGCGCTCAACATCGGAATAATGTTGAGTGAAGACAATGTAAAAAGGAAGCCAGAAATCATACTGAATTATGTGCAATAAAACCCGGTGTTAGTGCCATTGACTAAATGATTCGCTGCTACAGTGTAAAGCGGATAACCAGAAGATGGCTTTCAGTTGTGTCCATACCCTGGGATCTTAAATCGGAGGGGACGGAATATTGGATTTACGCACCATCAAAATTGCAGATGTCGCGCTATTCGAATCAAGTATTATCTAACATAAACAGTTATTCTAAGTTATCGATAAATTCATTGTGATTAGTGATCCGTCGTCCATTGTGATCGTTTGTTTATTTTTCTGTCTGGTGTCCATGTTCTTGATTATCGTTTGTGTATATTCAATTGCGTTTTGTGAGAGTTTTTTATTCTTTCTATACCACAGTTATACAGTATAGTGTGTGTATATTGTAAATTAAGAACTTAATTTTAGTAATAGGATAGCAGCCTTGTTTATATATTGTTTATATACTACCATAAACAAAGACAGCAGTATCTATGTTAATATTATTGTAAAGGTAAGAATTCCTGGGAATTTCCGGAATCCATTAATTATGCAGGCACAACAAATTGCAAGAAAATGATAAATTGTATATTATATGTATGAAATATTTCATTATTATTGTATAAGAGATGCTTGTCATTATCGTCTATCGTACATGTATTCCGATGAAACCATAATAAAGTTTGTTTAAGCAATTTACGTATTTTATGTCATATTGTTTTCGTAATATACATTTATAATTAAATAATAAAAACCCATTCTCGAATTTACAAAATTACGCACCATCAAACCACCAGATGTCGCTTTACGTGGTTTCAAACTGTTAGCATTAAGATACCGTTGTATGGTTGTGTCTTACAATATGGTAGATTCGTACCTCATTTGGAAAGCGCTTTGGGAACGGCGATTGCAATAAGGAAATCAAAAGGCGTCAGAATTTCATTATTGAATTAGGAAACGAATTGATTAGTTGATAGTTATACCACCACGAGAAAAAGAGATGTTCTATGTATCAAACGAATAGAAACATAAAATCTATTTGCAGAAAGAGTGCACATGAAATACATATATCTAAATAGATGAGGAAAATTCATACATATTTTTTAGAATATCAAATATATACTAAACATATATAGAAGAACATATTTTTATTCAATCATTCTAGGTGAATATACACCGGCGATTACATTACAATAAATGCAGGGGCCCCTGGACCCAGGTGGACATGGCTAATGTTTAGTATACGCAGTGTTAAGAATTGTACTCAAACGTGAAGGAAAACATAAATATTTTTAATTGTTTCATCTCTAAATATTGATAACTAACACTATTACCAATAAACTATGAGTAACCAATGACCTGCATGTTAGTCACTGCCAAAACTTTTAAACTAATTTTAAATATCGTTAATGCCGATTGCGGCATTTGATGCAGAGGTAAATTCTAGGTCAATCAATATTAAGATTTGGCATAACATCTATACGTTAATACCATCCGTAACTTGATTTTTTATTTATATTTCGTTGTCTCGATATTTGTCACGTAAGTACCTAAAATTCAAACAACAATAATTAAGAAAAATCATCCACATGTGAAATTAGTAACATTGATTTGTAACCAATTGTGAGCGATTTTCATAATCACAATAGGCCCTAGAACACATTTTTTCATTTATTTCAAATAGTTCTAGGGAACATTTAATATATTTCTACGTATTAAAGTGAAAATATTATTAATAATAAATTGGTGATTAGATAACTCTCTAAGCTAATTAGTTTCAAATTATTTGTAAGCAAAGTTCAAGAATTAGAAATTAATATCTCATCTTAAAGAAACTGGTACCCAATCCAGGAAACCACAGATTTATTCTTAGAAAAGAATGTGGACAAACATTGCAAAACTCATGATTTCCAAAACGCAAGCTGATTAGACGATTAAATACCTTTAATAGATTATTTCATTGAGATAATTATCGTGAACCATCTTTTTCCTCTTTCGTGCCTGGTGTGACGGAAATATTATCCGTCCTATATTCTGTCTGTGTTCTTATAATTTAAATTAAGCAGAGAACATAAGAAATTTGGAATTGTGTATCGCAAGATTATTAAATGAATAGAATATTTATTAGATGATACATTGAACTAGCAGATGTTTGGTTACCATACAAAGAGTTTATAGTTAGGAAGTATTATATTTCATTTTTCAAAAGATTAACCCCACAGACAATAATTCTAATTTTTTGGTAAAAATTTAAAATAACGACTAAAATGAATGTTTTCACTGTTGTATATGTTTCTAACAAAATCACTCAATTATTTTGTCCAAATACACCACTAATTCAATTCACATTTGCTGGAGCATGAGGTGAATGGAAATATCTATGTGCCCATTAGCTGTATATACTTACGTACATACATTATTTTTACAATGGATCTGGTTTAAAAAACCATCTGCTCCATAACCGCCAATATTGGAAACATGAAGTATAAATATTTACAATATATACATTTGCACGAAGCCCTTCTTAAGTAAGGAATTGATTTAAAATGTTGAGTATGAATTTGAAAACTCCCTATATAACACTGTTTTTTGAATAATTTGTTGATAATAGATATAAATATATTGCCAGGCTTAAATCCCGCTAAATATTTTATCTCGACTGCAATGTCTTAAAAAACAGCCTATTAAAGTGATTAATTTTTTTTTCTGTGAAAATTCGCAAAAAAATATATTATTAGATAATTAGTTATTTCAAATCATAAATTTTATTGTATATTATATTAGTCTTATATTTTTCGCTAAAAATTGTTAGCAACTGAAATGTAATGTCCGAACACAATGTTGCCAACTGTTTAAATCTTCAAGTATGCATGCAGACACGCATACAAATATGCTCGAAATGTTCCATGTTTGAATTTATTCCTACCGAACCCTTTTTTTGTAGTAACAGATTCCTAAAATCTTTATTATAAATCCTCTTGAAGTAGGTCCTATAACTCGCAAAGTACCTAATATCTAATTCGAAAACGATCAGAAGACACTTCTGGCAAGCTCTCGCATACATACTTACCTAAATACATATATATATATATATATATATATATATATATATATATATATATTTGAACGTAATGCACTTATAAATGCTGATTGCAAGTTTTGAGTACATAGTATAGCAATGTCGCACTTGTTACCCGTTAGTTACACGTTTTACCTTGTTTTACATGACATTTGACCCGATACTGGCATCTTCACTATTGTAGGTAAGTATTTGCAGCAATTGTGCAAAGCGCGATTGACTGTAGAAACCTGTACTGATCAGATGGCGGCATATTTTCTTGAAATTATATTAATTATTATTACAATCAGTATATTAAATTTTATTGTAATCAGTTAGTCCAATATATCGTTAAGCGTCGGACTAAGTTATTTAAAATTTTCAAATAACGGTTGAACATGTTCCCGCGAAAAATTGGTTTCCAGTGTGTACGCTTGGTTTTACAGAATTAACGAACCAGTACACACTACAAAATATTGTATATTCACTATTTTTTTAATACAATGTCATTATCGTATTTTATTTAAATCAATAGGTATTTTATGTAAGGTAAAAAATACGATTTCCAATCATATTACAATTTCGAAATATATTACTTCTCTTAACTTTTAACTTAACTAACTAATAATTAGTTAAATGAAAAGTTTCATTTGTATAAATAAGCTATAGATTGAATTACAGGTAAATTTAATTTTAGTTTCAAAGTTTAAATAAATATTTCTAGACGCACGCAAGCTCTCCTAACATAAACTAATAAGCGGTAAATGATAAAATAATATGCTAACACTTCAGTAATACAAATGACAACAGGAAATATATTTGTGATCATATTCCTCGTTAGAACAATTTTAACGAAACAACAAAATCCGTTGAACAAAAATTGCATACATTCAGTACTGAACGGACGCGTTTAACAAAGACCCGAGCAATTCGTTTCTAACGGTTTTCGCATTCTTATCTAACCCTAGCAGGAAGTTGATTTTTGCAGGAGGCCTGAATCTGTGATGGTCTGTTGCCATGGAAAGTTTTGGGAGTGCCAGGATCCCAATACTAGTTTGCTATTGGTCCGGGCCACTGATGTATTCTGGCAGGGAGATGTAAACTTGAAACGTAAGCCTAATGTTTGCAACGCTTTTCATTTCTACATAAAATTTTAAAAAGTAAACGTGGATTTATGAGAATACACGATTTACGCCTACGATAGAAACCAATTTAATAACACAATTACATTTCCCGCCTTTTAACATGTTAACTTTAAATGTTGCTAAATGTTAAAATTTAATTTAAAAATAAATCCATTACGATTCCGGAAATTTCGCCTAAAAGAAAAAGAATAAGCCTCCGCCTATTCACGAAAATAGTTGTAATAGGAGGGGTAAAAAATTGGGGTTCCACCCTAAATAAACAGGTCGACGAAGGGACGACCTACATCGAGGGATAAGCCAATCCCCTAACGGAAGACGCCATTCCACATAACTCGAAAGTGAAAATGATGGTAGTACCATTCCTCTAGTCCTTTCTTACGTAAGATGTATTTCTAACGGATTAATAGGAGAGAGAAAAAGACTGACTAGGTAAAAATCAAAGTAAGCCTATATCCTCTCCCCTGTTCGCCCATCGGATATCTTCTTTTTACATTATTTATAATAAAAAAAAAACAGTCTGCGTTTACAATCAACAAATTTAACAATGATGACGCAACACTCAAATACAGGAAATTGCGCATTTTGTTGAACGTCAGCAACTCCAGGAAATTTATTTGAAAGTATTCTATCTTGACACTCACTGTTGCAATAATGACGCAATGCTAAAACAAAACGACAACGCACTGCACTCCCGCTTGCATTTAGGTAAAATATCTGTAAAGGCATCACGAAATTTTTTTAGTACTAAAAAAACTACAAGTTACGTCACAATTTCGTACAGCAATTACAGAGAGCCGTTGGCATACTTGCAAACTAGAAACAACAAGATGGCCGCTGGTTCACAATGCGGAAGTTTTGAAAGTAGGTCGTTTATATGCGATTATTGAATAACCAAAGGAAAAACTTGAAACGCGCACTGTGCTTGATATATCATCTGCAAGGATATCACTGCTCTTTGTGTTTAAAAATATTATTCAAACGGTGACGACGCGCTAACAACGACTGCTTCTGCAAGAATACGAAATGCGGGGTTCAGAGTTAGCGATCAAGTCTTGCTATCGGGAGTGGGGTTGAGGTCAGCACGCGTATTGGTCTACTTACACTCCTACTCCAATCGCATCAAAATTAGACTGTGACGCACTGCGCACTCCAACACGAGAAAGTCCCTCTATTTTTCATTATTGCCATGAGAGCGCCCTTCTCTCTCTTACTCACTCGCACCCTGACACGTGGCGGTTCGATGACCTCGCTACACGTGTATATACCAGATGCATTGTTGTGTAATTTAAAAAGTTTTTCAATATTGAGGTTTGTAAATTGTTGATTTCTTCATGTACACAAAAAAACACCTTCGAATCACTGCTTTAAAATCACAGTTATATTGAAAATTGAAGTGATCTTAAGATCTAACACATCAATACGTATACGGCACATCCGCGTTAATTACTAAATTAAGTAAAATGTTACTGGCGCTATAACAACGCAATATTAAATCTTGGAACGCACCGCGCCAAGCAAATTGCACGAACAACCGAACTATAATATAAATAAAATAGAGCGTAGAATATTAGAATACACTCGCTTTCAAGTATTGATTTCCTCGTTCGGTTTAACTCGTGTTTTTCCGCGTTTGCTAAGTAGGTCACCAAGCTCATACACGTGCCTATATTGGCCTTGGCTTACATCTGACGATGAAATCTGGGAAACAAACCATTTGCTTATCGACAGAGTAACGAAAGTAAAATTATTTTCGTTTTTAAATATTAAATAAGGTGCCAATATGCATATTTGCTTTAAACAATAGGGTATTGTTTTGATATCAAAGTTGTAAATTAGGCAACAGAAAAACAATAACAATATGTTTTCAGACAGTCAGTAAAAAATGTTTATTCGGTTGTAAACGGCATTTTATTTCTAAAACAAAGTGAAATATGAAATTTTGTAATATCAAAATAATCTATAAACCTAGTAAAATGTTACACTTACTTTCGTAGAATCAACGCCACCTCACTTTTACAACCGTTTTCAAAATGAAATAGTAAACGAGAGTTCGTAAAATTCACCAAGAGCTCACATCGATCCGCGTTTGTTACAGCGCCTACTAACACGCAACTCGTAGCGCAGCTCCTCGCCGTAATTTACCAAACTCTGCCTATAATCCTGTACGATCACAGTCTTACAGCGACCTTATTTCACAGTACCATTGATGTGCGTTTAGAGTGTTCTAGGACTTATGAAATCAATAGAAAGATACGCTCACATTCTAACGGAAAGCTAGTTCACGTATTACTGATTTTGTTAACTTAATACTGTTTTCCATCTATTAGAGTAGCATAATCATATTTGTAAAAAGTGTTATTTAAAAATTATGCAGTAACTAAGCTTTTTATTTTACATTTTCTTCCGTTTCCGTTATGAATCAAATACCAAAATGTAAAATTATGTCATGCACTTAAGTTGTTGTTTACAATATGCAACAAGGTACACAAAATATTTAAAGAGCATTGGCTTTTGTATTTAAAAATATAATCCCAAACCAAATTGAAAATCAAATTTCTGTTGCCAACATAAAAGATAAAAGTTTACTAAAAAGTGACAGCTAGTATTTACCTGACAATTTCTTTGACGATTTGATTTTTGTGTCATGTTTGTGGTTAATTTTAATATATAAATATATGTGTAAATTTAATGAGTAAAATAAAATAATAGTGAATATGAAGTAAATCAGTATGTTAAATTTTCATGTAACAAAAATGAATTAGAATGGGTGTTATGTAAGGTTATACGAAAATCTGAGTGTATACACAAGCCACACAATGAGTATATCATCAGCAATAAGAATGAGCTATAACATTGACTGGATACTACCAAGTTTAAGGAACCCAACAAAATTTTGGAATTTAGCAAGCACAATAACTATGGCTGCCGTAGGAATTTTTAGCAAAATATTAATAAAATGGTTAAACACGTCTAGAATATATAATAGGCATATCATGTTACATGCTCTAGATAACAGGCCCAGAAATGTCCCACTCATAACGATATCTAACCATCACTCGTGTTATGATGATCCTGGTTTGTGGGGAACACTAAAACTGAAACATTTATTAAATAAAAATAAAATGAGGTGGTCCTTGGCTGCACATGATATATGTTATACGTGTGCACCACACTCATACTTCTTTGCATTTGGAAAATGTGTTCCTATAATCAGAGGTGCTGGTGTTTTTCAGGATGCCGTTGACTTTTGTATTGAACAGCTTAATAAAGGATCTTGGGTTCATGTATTTCCCGAAGGTAAAGTGAATATGACGAAAGAAAATATGCGGTTAAAGTGGGGTGTAGGTAGAATGATTTTTGATTCGCTGGTAACCCCTATAGTTATTCCTATCTGGCATATAGGAATGGACGATGTTTTGCCAAATGAACCACCATATTACCTACGATTGTTTAAAAAACTAACATTTAATTTCGGAAATCCTATTGATTTTTCGGAATTAGTGAAAACATTACGTGCACGTAATGCAACAGACGTCGAAGCTAGGAAAGAAATTACGGATATTATACAAAATGAACTTTTAAAATTAAAAAAGGAAACAGAAAGTTTGCATTTGAAATACTTCCGATTAGAATTATGATAATTAGTTTCGTATATAGGAATGGCTTTTTAATGAAATTGTATATGTGAGTTTAAATGTGTTTTATTGTCTAGAAAATTCAATCTTATTCAGTTGTGATCAATGTCTAATGGTGTGTACGAATTTAATATAAGACCTACATTTTATTTATATAACTGTATTTAAATATATTGTATCAAGAACTTAATGTGATCTTCATAACATTTTGAGTAACGATTTGTTTAAGCCCAATATATCAGTATACGTATGTGTATATACCTATATATGTAAATGTCGAAAATAAAGTGCTATTAAATTGTACAGTAACATTTCTCATCACTTGGTCTATTAAAAAGCTTATGATTATTTTACTTTTTAAATACATTTAGAGATTGCAATTAAAATAAGATTTGATTTTTTATCAGTTATCAGGTAGGAAGAAAGATTAGATTTTAGTATGTTTATAAAAATTTAATCACTTGCTTGCTGCCACCCACTAAACATCTCCGTTTTGAAAAAAAGGAAACTAAAATGTTTATTTTTTAAATTGATTAGTAGATGTATCTTGGAATGTTTTGGACAGTATAAATGCCTATATTTGTTGTTAGATATATATATATATATATATATATATATATCCATGTTTACATATCGAAGTATAATATATAATCCTTGTTTATAGCATCACGTATATTATGTGAACAGGGCATACACGAAAGTGAGCTACTACTAAGCGAAGTTTAGATGGCAGCACGTGCTATAAGGGATATTGACCGATCTTCACTATGTTCTAAATCAATTTAAATGAAACTAATTAACGTTTTGTGATCAACTGGCAACATTTGCAGTGTTATTACACAATTTGAAAACTGAAAAAATATTTTTCGTAACATAAATATCATACGTGTTTAGAAAAATTTCAATTGCTAACTTATCTGATAGATTTAATGTTTTCTTTACTTTTTTAAAATTTTATCTGATATATTCAATGTAAAGTTTCCTTTATTTTTTTGAAAAGTTGCAATGTTTGGGGATGTCTTCTAAAGTGAGGATGATTTAGGCTCCTTTCGCGAGAAGGTGGAATTCCCACTTCTTATTACATGCAAATTATAGGCAGACGTAATAGATAGTTGTCTTGTGTGATACAATATTCACTCCATGTGTATTTTTCGCATTTTATTAGTCTATTGCTTTTATTTGTTCGGGATTTAATACTTCTTACTTATTTCATGTTCATTTCAATTATTTTAGTAGTTGATTCTTAGTACTTAAGTCTTAAGTTTGCCCATGTGCTATTTATCGTTTCATGCAAAATAGTTTACGCCTCTTCGCTGATTTAGAATAAAATTTTTTGTTTCTTTCACAATCCCTTTATTGGTTGCTTCTTACTTTTTTGAATTTACTTAGAAACTAGAATTTCCGTTTATTGTAAAATATTTATATTTTGTTTACTTGTTTCGAACCCTCATCTTTATATTTCTTGTTAATTTACTTAATATTTGCTATTGCCCTAAGAAGCACCTTCGTTACGACTTTAAAAGAAGTTGGATTAAATACCAGAATAATAAGGTTATTTTGTTTACTATGTCCTTCATAAGAACTGTTTCTGCTTTGTCCATTATGATTTAAAGTTATTGTGGGCGTAGGCCGTTTCAGTAATTTTTTTCCTCAAAAGGGATTTTTAATGTTATTTAACCGAATTTATATTGAAATTGCGTAATATAACACACTGGCGCTGACTAAAACGATACAAGCCCATCGATCCAACTAAACAGTGCTACGATGTCGGCAGCCCCCTTCGCCGTATACCAAGCGGGCGCCGTATACCAAGGCGGCTAAGGAGTTTTCCGCCAGTAGATATTGTATTTTTTTTTTAATTGTAGATATTTATCTTTGGTCGAAGCGATTTAGGGTCGGCTTTACCAATAGGATAAATCTAATATAACTATTCGTAGAGTAAAGTCGGATTAGTTCTATAAATTGGTGTAAGATATTTCAGTGTTTATACTGTCATTGGAATACCGGCCCTTAATGTCTAAATTTAAAATATAATGCAATTCTGCTTTAATTAAATTTCATTGCATTGAAAAATTAAAAACACTATTTTTCTTTATATTAGAACAAATGAAAATTGCTACTTTTATAGTTCATAACATTTTTTTATTATGAAAGTCTATGAATGAATTAAAAAAATTAAACACTGAAATAAGTTTGAAATTATTATATGCTTTAGAAGAACGAATGCAAGAAAGAAAACAAGTATAATTAGCAACTCTTGCTGTATTTGCAAAATCCACAAAACATTTCCAGTTCAGCAAAGAAATCTAATAGTGTACTTTCTTTAGCTTCAAAAATCGAAATTATTAAGTTATCTGGAGAGATATTGTTTAGATTATTTCCAAATTCTTATGTGGAAACCGATTCTGATGAAGAGCAAATCGAAGAAACTACTCATCAGAGTAATGCTTTTTTAAAGGAAGCTATGGGAAAATCTTGAAGACCCTGAAGAAAAAGTTACATATCCAAAGACACCGAAAGCTGAATTTTCCTTATTTGAGGCAACGAATAAAAGAACCAAGAACTTAGATTGGTTGTTTGATGCCCTGAAAACTATATAATCATGCTCAGTAGTTAGTGAACGAGTATTTTCAATTTCAAGCAATATTGTGTCCAAAATAAGAACAAGACTTAACCACCGTTCAGTTGATATTTTATGTTTTTTAAAATCCTATTTTCTTAGGAGAAATTAAAATTAGTGAAATAAATATAAATATTATTTGAAATTTGAAATTTTTGTTTGAGTTTTCGTTATTTTGTGTAAGTAATGTGTAATCCTTAATCTTTTTTCTTATATTTTGACTTTGATATTGATTTCGTTTTTTTGTTATTTTATATAAATTAAATAAAATATTTTTCCCTATTCTATTTTTTTTTGCAAAAATTCGAAAACCGGCTAAAACTGTTTTTTTTTTTGAAAACTGGAATCAAAAAGTAGGTTTTTGTATAAACCCTAATTTACAGTGTTCCGTCGTAAACATTATTTATGACTAAATGCCACGGTAATTTTGATCAAATAGTTACAGATAAACCAAGTTAGGAATATAAAATACACTATATTGGAATATGTATGTATATACTATTTTGATTTTTTTAAATAAAACGCCATATGAAAGCACGATATGATCTAAAGCTTTTAAAAATAGAGGATATGCCCAGCAACAGTTCAGTGAACTTTAAAAATTCTCATGCTCCGTCACACTTTCACTATTTTTCATGAACGTGTACCTACAATTTCTTTCTGTCCGAATAGCTAATTTCCATTCACGAAATTTGTTCTCCTCGAAAAAAGTTACAAACGACAAGTATCTATACATATTTCTGATTTGCATTTATATGAAGTTGTTTATTTCTTTAATTATTTATTTAATCGATTTTACCTGTAGGGTATCTAATGTATATCTTTTAGCCTAGAATAACGTACTTTTAAGTTTCAATATCTCAGTTATTGACGAGATACAGAAATGTGTAAATTAGGAAACTTGTAGAATTTTTAATTTCAAAACATAAAAACTGAAAGGATTGCTTCTATTTGTATTCTAAAAATAATTCTCATTTACTTACCTAAAAAGGAGAAAAACATGTTCCTCTACAATTACACTTTTGCAACATGATCACAATTTGACACGCCTGTATACAAACTATCAAGAAAAAACTAGCAGCTAGACTATTAGTGTAAATGAAATTGATTGGGTACGATCGATTCTATAGCAAGTAAATATGTTATGATATGGGTGGATGAAATTAAACATTAAACAACTTGTTACGCACACATACAGGTAAGCAACCGTTAGAAATATATCGAAACTCGATAAAGGTAATGATGTGTTTACGTATTAAGTCTGGTGAAATTGCCTAAAAAAAATTGTTAACAGCTGTCCTAACTGACCGTAAAGGGCATTACAATTTCTCCTGCTGTTAGAAAAATAGGCAATAAAGCAAGTGATGTCTTGTTTTGTTTTTGGAATACCTACGTCCACAATGAAAATGCTTATCTTGAGTATATTGAAAACGGTAAGTGATGCAAATTTTACGTGATTTTTATCATTTGTTCAATTACCTTTTTACAATTTGTCAATCTACATATTTTTACGAATTGACGCATTTGATGACATTACAAAAATTATAACACATTCATATATAAGTTTTGGCAGTGTTTTGTTTTTCTAGTGCCTGTTTCTGTAAGTTCAAAAAAGTTCAATAGAATAGTACTGTTAATTGTGGACAGAATTCTGGCTTGTTATTTACCACAACCAATTTTATAATTTAGAAATTACGAACCTCAATAAATAGACACTGCCCATATAGTTGTTAAATCTTAAGTACTTACATCTAAGAAATACATATGACATATCCGTTTTGGGCGCTACAATCGTCGGACGAGTCTATTATACTATGTTGTAGTTCTGCGGCGTTGACACAAGTTTCTGTCAACATTCAAAATAGCACCCGCGTCTGAATACGTGGGAGTTGTTCGAATTTTAGCTTGTTTTGGTGTTATTTCTTATTACTATTATCCAATTTATATTAATAAGTGTCTTTTTCAAGATATTTTGCATAGTTAGTTTATAGTTAGCTATTCAGTCAAGTTTTACCGCTACACCATTTATCACTTTAAATTAGGACTGTGCGTTTTAACCGGGTAACCGGTTAACCGGTTATAGGACACAAGACGGCTATAAGTAGTAGCCTTGTAGTAGGTAGTATAATGAACGGGTAAACGGTCACGGCGGTAAACCGGTTACGGCGGTTAATCAGTCACACCGGTTAACCGATTACGTGCATACGGTTAGTCGGTTACAAGACCTGTTCGGCGGTGCAGCACTATAGATTCTCTCAACCCACAAATGCAGTATGGGATATAACTTTTATCTCATACTATCCTTAGTTTCTGTCATTAGCGCTATCTTTACTTGCGATTCCTATGTTGCAAGTTATTTACATATGTCGGCGTCGGCGGCAATGCCTATCTACCTGTCTATTAGCGTCAACTGCTGTCAATCGTTATCGTCGTAGTTTTAAAATATTTTTGGTCAAATTCCACGTTAATTGGTTTATAGATAGTTGTACAAAACGTTCTTTTCAGAACGCTTCCATCTTTTTCGAGCGTGCACAGGGTAATATGGATATTTTTCTTGATTTTTATAAATTTTATAAAAAGCAAGACATTTTACACTTAATAACAGTTTTCATTGCATTAATGGAGCCTGTAGGGAAAACGGCGTAAGGGAGAGCCTGAAGGAGAAGTGTATGATTGGAAATGTTTTAAATTATTTTAATAAATCTATGAACGTGAGTGCCGACGTTCAAAAAGCAAGTAAAGCTTTGGTTTGCTCAGAGCGTACAACACATAATATAAAACAGGAGCAACTAACTGGTTCATTATCAAGTTCAAAAAAGTCCAAGAAAGCGAAAGGCATACAACTAATAAATGACCGATTACAAACATATGATGAGAACACGCAAACACCTATTCGACGTAAAGTGCGTAGTTTTCTTTATACAGAATATGCCACCTACATTAAATGCAATTCTTGCTGTTATCAATGCTGATGATGATCTCCCTAACTTCAGTCGAGCAACTTTACATAGATTGTTACACAATATGGGTTTCGGATTTAAAAAAGTAGAGTGAACAAGTATACTTATCGAACGAAACAACATTATTCCGTGGAGGTACAAATACCTACGAGAGATCAAGAAATTTAGAGAAGAAAGTACAATTCAGTTCTTGCTATTTGACATTTTTGAAATTATAGGCTTTTTCCCTGGTTCTTAAATAAAAAAATCATGTTTCTTTGTATATTTTACTGTTTTGCACAAATGCATTTTAACTGTGAGAAACCCAAATAATGGAACCGGAAGTACAGCTTATTCGATGATTTGACAACCGTGTATCGAATTCCCATAAGCACTATCCTGCATTCGGAGGTTGGGACGATCTATGGTTTAAATCATCTACGCCACTGATGACTTTAGTCTGCGTATTCAAAGTTGATATTATGATGACGTGATATGTATTTCTTAGATTGAGATTAGGTACTTTAGCTATCAATATGTACATTACACTCATTGCACAAAGAAAAATATTACACTAACTTTATGTATGTACTCACATATGTATCATCAGAGGTGTCTGACCTGCGTTGCAGTACCGTCTTAGCAACTTATATTGTTATAATCATAATTTTCCTTAATATTTTTAACACCACTTAGCTTACCCCGTTATATCCCCTTTTTAGTGTTTATTTTTGCACTATTTTTCTTTAATTCTTCTCTGTGTACCTATTTTTGCTTTATATCTTATCACTTTTATTACATATTGTTACACCAACGTTTTCTATAATATTTAATGATTTGAAGTGGGCTATCTACATAGGTACGAGGTTCAATGCCTTACAATGAAGTAGTATAAATTAACATTTTACTGTCCATTGTGCTCCGATTTTAAATTACAACTAAACAAATTACATGAACTCACTGCATTGGTTCACTCACCGCGAGAAAATGTAGCCAATATAAGGAATAATCCAAATGATAGGTCTTGAAGTGATATGTGTAAAACTGAACAAACAGTTAATAATATTTTCGATCAAGAAAGGAAGAAGAACACTCCCGTAAGATTATGTAAGTATGATTAGTCAAAGAGACATTGGTTAAAATCTTTTACAATCACTCCATTGGATATAGACGGTACTTTACCATTTTGTAATACTAGAAGTTTACATATTCCCCTATAGTTGCACCCGTAGAAAATGAAATATCAGCAATAAAAATGTTTTCATTGCTATCTCAGTCATCATTGATATCCACCATATGTTTATTAAGCGATTTCGTTCATTTTTGCCTCATCCACACCTCAGAATATTGGGGGTTCCTTTACAATCACCTTGTATATAAGTGGAACAAGCGGCAGAAAAATTAGGCATTTTCTCTCTCATTATTTTTTTAGAAAATACTGATTATTCTCCCTTCTTTATCTTAATAGATGAATCTTTATAGATGAAAATAAATAAGTAATAAAACATAGCAACTAGACAGTAGAATTTGCGATGTAGTGATTACTTTAAGTAACTGAAGTATATAGGAAAATGTTAAACTAGGTAGTTATAACTCCCCCGAAAGGAACTGCAGGTTGCAGCTGCGATGCAAATGTATGGGTAGTTACAAATGCTCTGTGGCAGTAACTTTTGTTGCATTGCTCGCGTGTATATTTCTGTCAAATTCCTCTTCACCTTCATTTCCCGCTTTCTTCCAAAAACTCCAAAATAATATTCGTCTCCAAGATTTATTAGCGACGTGTTGCGATAGCACAACTCACTATTAGTTTTTGTACTCGACCTAGTGAGACGCGCACGCAGTTAGCAAGGACTGAGAACCTTTGTTTGAGTTGACCAAACACTCTTTCACACAGACAGTTGGTAAATTAAAGTGCCTTTGCCACAGCAACATTCGCATCATTCATTCCTTATATTGTACTGGGGAAATGAATGCTGTTGTTGGATATGATTTATAGAGAATATGACCTATACTGTTTTTGTTTGCATACTGTTGAGCGGTCCACTGCAAAATCTTCTGAAGTTCCGCCTTGACATCCAGGAGCAGGAATGTAGCGTAAACATATTTCCATGTGATTTCTTTGAGTTAATGCTCTCCCACTAGTTTCGTCACTATTTGGCAGAAATTCGGAATTTATCAAATCAATGCTTTCACTCTGAAAGCGCATTAGGTCCTTACACCTACTTAAAAATTTTCTTTCACCGATGTAGACAAAAATTATGGGAGAAGTGTGCCTGTGTGAAGTGTGTGTGTTAAAGGGATATATTATGCTAAGATTTTTAAATGCTATCCCTCACGGACTATTTCTATCACGCATCAGAGCATCGCCATGTCTCTGCGACAGTGAAAGCATCTGTTAGGCGGAGCATTTTAAGATCTCCCCATACCACTTTAGATATTTATCATGGTAACGGAGGAAACTAAGCTACTCTCTTGCAGATGGCGCCAAAATGATACTATAAAACAGCTCTTCAGGTCTTAAAGGCTCATGGCTTCGATAGTCTTCACCACGGATTTCCATTTTTTCCTATCCTTTGCCTTTTCCTCCCATGCCGCAACTCCTGCTTGCCTGAGATCCTCCGTCACTTCCTGAAACCACTCCTTTTTTGGCCTGCCCCTTCTCCTCTTACCGCCATATTCCAAGAGGAGTAATTTCTTAGTGTGCCTGTAGTTATCCATTCGCCAAATATGTCCCAACCATAGTACCCTTTGGCCTCGTATTTTTTGAATTATGTTTGGTTGGTTGTACATATTCATCACCTCCTTATTTGTTCTTCTTCTCCAATTCCCTTGCATATAGTGAACCCCACCAAAAATCCTTCTAAGCACCTTCCTTTCCCATCTTTTAAGTTTTTCTTGGTTTTTTTGGCTTAGAATCCATACTTCGCTACCATACAATACCGATACAAGAACTACCGTTTTGTAAATCCGAATTTTTGTGCCTGGTGATATGCTTTTGGACCGCATTACACCTGCCAATAATCCCACTGCACGGCTCCCCTTAGCGATTCTCTTATCGATTTCAATATCTTCACTGCAGCTATTACTGATACTCGAAATGATCGACCCTTTGAAAGCTGTACTGTTGTAGTAAGCTATGGAAACATTTGGTAGGTGACATCGTGTTTGGTAATAAAATATAAGATAGTCATTTCAAAAAAATCTTTTAATTTCAAAATTATAATCATAATTATTTTGCGGCAAAATGTTTATTGAGCTACAATTAGGATTTTACAAAAAGTGATTTCTGAGAAACGAATAAACGGAGAATGACAAACCATAAATTAAGAAACAATAAAGATAATTAGAAGACAACTAAAGCAGTACTTAGACAAAGTAATTAAAGCAAGTAATGAATTTAAGACTAAACATATTCAAAAAGTCTACCATTATAATAAACGCACAAGTTCCGTCTTTTTAAAATTGAATTTGTTGCTTTTATAATGGAACGTCCATCAATATTAGCGAAAGCTTCTAGCACAGCCTACAGCATATGTAAGATCATCTACTGTATCGTATGTTTTCGATCTTCTACCGTTCCCAATAGTTCCCTATAATTAAAAATGTTCTGCAGAAAGTAAAGAAAACGATCACCAGTTAATGTACCATCACAAATGTACGGACCATG
Organism: Osmoderma eremita; assembly: GCA_031763485.1. Classification (NCBI taxonomy): domain Eukaryota; kingdom Metazoa; phylum Arthropoda; class Insecta; order Coleoptera; family Scarabaeidae; genus Osmoderma; species Osmoderma eremita. The sequence continues at coordinate 651,176 of JARFOC010000649.1, forward strand.
AATCGGACCACTGACGCCGCACCAAACATTAAATCCTAATTTAACTTGAGATCGCCTACGTTCGACATGATACGGTTTTTTTTTTGGTTGCATAAATGTTTCTTGTGCCTATTGAACGTTTATTAGACGTGGCGCAGTTTATAAATCGTATTTCATCCGTCGACAAAACTTTAACTTTATACTGCTTCACACATGCTAGTAAGGCAAGTACAAAATTCAATACGCTTATTGTAATCATCAGGGTGTATACTGTTGTGCAGCTTGTACGGCATTTTTATGGCACAAAATGAAAAACTCGATCATATAGCTTCTTTTTATTAGAAAAATTCATGTTGCTATTTTACGAAATCTTAATCAACACTAAATAGAAACTAAAGTTATTTGCACTTGTCAATAATTGTCGTTTACATCTACCGATTGTTTCCATAGTGCTACATGACCAGTTCAGGAATAAAAAGAAAAATTACCATAATTTATTTGTTTGTGAAAAAAATTATATCAAGGGCTATATCGTTGGAAGCATTGAAAAAAATGCCTTTTTTATGAAGCCTATGGTTTTCATTAAAAAACATATTTTTTAAATCATATCTCAGAAATTATAGCTTAAATAAAACAATGGATTAGACTATCTTATTCAGCACATGTTTACCTTTTTTTTTCTTTGCACTTTTTTCTAATGTCAATAATAATAGAGCTAGAGGCACAAAACGAAATAACAAGAAAACACAACAAAAGGCATATTCAACTCAACTCGTAAAGCTGCAATTCTTTCCCCGCTGGTTTCCAAGATTCCCATGCAATGCATTTGAAAAAACTCAGCTTGTGTAATTCTACAAGGACTAAAACAATGAAGAAGTTCCCACTAAAAGAGTTGTGCTTTCCTCATTATAGGAGGATATTTATCACGTTAATGGAGGAATTTAATTACGTATTCCATTCCATTAAGGGTTAAAAGTTGGACTACCTTGAATTTAACACCGCAAACGGAGGTACGCCAGAGAACTATTAATTAGAGTTGAAAAGTAGCTAGTTCTAACTCCGCGTTTTTATCTGTGTAGGGGCTATTGGTTCCACCTTTTATTCGCACCAAAAGAAGGTACAATTTAAAAATATCGACATGATACGGACATCAACTACTTTTTATTCACTTTATGCAGTATTGCGCATTTTGCAGACATCTATGTATGATCTAAAATGTAACTGCCTCAACTATATGAGTTTGTGTATACTACGATAATAGAAACAGAATATCATTTTGTGGTAATGAGAACAGTTCTTTAATAAATTGCTCTCATGCTTTCTTTTTGAAGAAATTATCACTGTAACCCTATTTCCAAACAATTCTACACTTCACTATTAAAATAATTAAAAAGTTACTATCACAAGTAACTTTTTAATAAAGGCTGGTAATTTTTAGTGCCATTTTGCAAATGTTTGCTCATGTGGTTAAAATACTTACTAATAGGTAGGTACTAGCAACCAAACCTAAACAAGAAATTATTGTTTAAAGGATGTTCAGGAATTAAATTTCAAAAGGTCTATGTTGTTTGAGTTATCTTTTTCGGAAAATTAGAAATAGATAGTGGTTCTGACTTTTCTACATGGGCCAGATAAATGGCATTGGTAGTTTTTCTGTTAGGTTTCAATATTTAAATTTGCCGCCTATATATTCCGCCCCTCCTTTAGGGAACCGGGATTTTGTAAAACAACGGTAGAAGTGCATTATGGCGGTAACTCTCGATGTAACCATATCATGTATATCATATGTACAACCAGCATTGAACGTTATGTGTAAAATACGCCTTATTATTATGTGCAAATACTAACAGGCATTCTTTAGAATTAATCATTTAAAGTCCTTTTAACTATATCTAAACGTTTGAGATTTTTCAAATTAATTTTATTTAAAATTGCACAATTTCGTTTCCTCTTATGTTTTGTATTTAGTACTTTTCTTAAACTCATACTATCGTTAGAGTTACATAACGTTTAACACAGTTAGTACTGTGTATATATTTTCACGATTGTGTAACGACGCCCTTGTTAATAATACAACGCACTATTGGTATGAGCTTCGTTATTCGATGTTTATCGTCGCTTATTTACACTAAACAGTGAACATATGCGATTGTTTATACATCCCACTCAGAGAGTAGGACTACTATTAATAGCTTGTAAATGAGGTCAGTAGGTCAATCAATGCTCCAGGCGTCCCGGCGCCAGCAATGGGCGCGCCCGACGCCAACTGGGCCTCCCTATTGATTACAACACGTGGCGTGCCGTTTGTTACTAGGCCACCGCACTAAAACAATCCCTCCGGATTTATGTGCATTTAGCCACTGATGCAGTGCGGTCCTTTCGACTAAATTACAGCAAAACATGGTTAATACACTTTTTAAACTTGCGCAAATACTACCCAAGAACACATGGTAAGCCCATAATACTGCAGAGAACCGTAAAAAGTAACTGCAGTAGTTGCAGAAACAGTTAAGATAAAGAAACTGTGTGCCATTCACTAAAAAAAAATTGATTTTCATCACATTTTCCAAAATTACCTATATTGCAACACTAAATTATTTTTATTGCAGAATTTAGTTTCATCATAGTTTTCAGATTCCTGTCATTTCGGGTTTTATTCATTTCTATTGACTGCAATTGCAATTTCGGATTTTTAAATTCAATCGTATTTAAAAAATGGCGATTAAATCTTTTCATATATTTTTGTGAAATGAATACCTTTTGTTAGCTACTCCTTAATGCTTGCACCCCTTTCATTGCTTTTGCCGGTACAGTGATTCCAGCAATAAAAACCATGGGCCTGTAATAGCATTTTATTGGTTAATTGTTTTGGCACTTTTGATATTTCTTATAAAATAACAAGCTTAGAATATGGTTCAAGAATAATTGTATCATACGATCAATACTTCATCCTGATTTCTCGTCCAATCAAAGCAGTGCGTATACACAATGTTTTATTAGTCGTATGACCTAAATTCTTATCAGATCCCTCAGAAGGATAACTTGGTACTTGCTGGGGTATAATTTACTTTGTGATTATCGTCCTTCAGTATTGTATCGGAGGTCAGTGAAGAAGATTAATCTCTTATACAAGAGACATAAACATCTATGTTTCACGTCTTATTACTTCACTTCTTTAGTTTTATTTCAGCGAAAGAATTGCTAGTAAAAATTTTAGACAATTATGATATTTATTAAATTAAATTAAATGAGTGGCCGCTCGTGTATAAGGGCTGCCGGGCTGCAGCCCTGACTAAATTTTACAAAGGCAGTAATCAGACATAAATAATAATTTCCGAAATTATTTTTTAATAAATTTAAATTTAATAAATAAATTTAGACATTAGATCGCTTGCGTAGGATGAAGGTCACTTTCAACAAAAACGTGTGGATTTTCTGTTGACCACGTACGATAATTTTGAGCATTAACGTAATCAGATAAATGTTGCCAAGCTTCGTCGTAATAAAAAGGCAGATCAAAGTCGTTTTCGTGTAAATTTTCATTAAACTATTGACAGTAATTCCGTCTTGTATCAAAATGTTGGACATGTAGGTGTTGACAATTAATAGATTGACAGCTGTTTTTGAAATACATTTTGCGCAGCCCGAACAAAGTCGACCAAGTTCAAACTTTGTTGCAACAGATTGCATCCTGGATCACACTAATGCGCTATTCCCTATGTGGCAACTATATTTTTTGAACGCAGCAATACAGTTCTTCGAACGCACCCCAATAAATAGAACGTCATACAAAATGTCACTCTTTTGAGAGCATTTACATTTATTCGTATTATGCCGATAACCGATTAAATTAATGATAAATAAATATTAAATATAGACGGACAACATCTTGGATTATCACAGCAACACTTTCTTAATTAATACGACATTTTATCTATCGTAAAAGACGATTTTAGTATCATTCGGAGAAATCCGAATGCATCTATGTACACTCGTGGCTACATAAAGGTTTCCGACCTAAAATCGAGAACTCCGATATTTTCAACGTTAACAGTGTAGAAGGGTACCAGATGTTCGATTGCTATTTACATAAACAAGTATTTATTTGAGGTCGAAAATACCGAAAGATTTACTACTACGTTAAAAATTGTAATTTCGAACTCAAGTCCTCTAACCGAGAATTCTAAATAATATCTAATGCCAGCGCCGCTTGGATAGAACGACTAGATTTACATTAAAAGTTTCAAATACTGTAGGTTGAACAATAAATAATGTAATTAAATTATATCAATTAAACAGGAAAGAAAATGCACTAAAGAAGAGCAAATAGATAAAATTATTTAAACATAATAAACGAATACATACATACGAAAGAAA
>JARFOC010000649.1:656205-674950 GCA_031763485.1 Osmoderma eremita
GTATAGAACTTATTTCTAATTCTCATATCAGAAATAATTTATAAAATAGCTTTCAACACAGTATTCCTTTGATTTCTTCGCTTACAGAAACCCCTCTGTTATATTCTCTTTCGAACACAAGGAAAAAATACAAACATTTCTTGCTTAATATACTTCAATAAAAAAAACACCGTCACGTTCCACTAGCCGATGCCGACTAGTATAAATACACTCGTACACTGTAAAAACTTCTAAAAACTTGCTTGTCGGTTGGAAACTTTTATGTGGCCACGAGTGTACTAGATAAAGCTGAAGCAATTATGTTCTAACAAACTGAAATATCTAACCATTTCCTTTATTCTTAATTGAGATTATCTGCATCTGGTAAGAATTCAGTCTGTATGTTCATTAATTTGCATCGCTTATGAGATTGTTTGGTGATATTTCATAAATTGAATTCCTAAATATGTAAACCCGAACTAGTATGAAGGAGTTAAATCACAGGATCTTGGAGGAAATAGGTCGTTATTAATTGTTCTGTCTGTAGCTTCTACAATATGTTGTCTATCAAAACCTGGAATTTGTTTCTTCAAAACAGGTTCTACTCCTACAACTTCAGCGCAAAAGTTCAGCTATTAAAAACAACGAAATTTCTTTGGAAATCTTTGTCGAAATTGTTACCTGCAATCGTCTATCTACCTATAAGTGGCTTATATACAGCTAATTTTGCCATTTACCGCATCCATCTTCGTCCAATACTCTCTTCTGCATAGCTTTATTAATTCCTATTTCCCAACTCTTTCTTGGTCTTCCCTTTTTCCTTCTATTAGCACGCTTCCATTTCCAAACCCTTTGTGGCAGTCTGTCTAGGTCCATTCTCCTCATGTGGCCATACCACAATAGTCGTTTCCGTTCTATTTTATTGATTAATGTTGTGTCAACTTGCATTGTTTCTCTTATCCTTTCGTTTCTTTCGTTGTCTCTTTATAACATCGTCTCCAATACATCATCTCTCTTAACATCATTTTGTTTTCCGTCTTCTCATTCAGCGTCCACACTTCACTTCCATAGGTAACACAGCTTTCGACAAGAGTGGAACATCCGGGATTCTTTGGAATATTGTCACTCCACAACACAGGGTGTAGTTGTCTTGTTATAATTTTTCCCTTTGTTATTTTATTCTGTATGTCTATTTCATCTCCACCATCCGAAGTTAACGTAACTCCTAGATATTTATACGCAATTGTTTTTTTTATCACTTTACTTTCTACCACTAACTGTTTTCTTTGTGTACAGATTATCATATACGCTGTCTTCGCCATGTTGATCTCCAAACCCCATCTCGCGTATTCTTCCCTCAGTTTCCTGAACATGTAATCGATGTCATCCTTGTCCTCGGCTAATATAACCTGATCGTCAGCGAACTCCAAACTATATACTTGCTGTTAATCGAGAAGCAGACCCATCGGCATACATTTCCTTCTCCAATCCCTCAGTGCCGCATCCCCATATATTTAAAAATACAGTTGGTGATATGCAGCATGCTTGTCGTATACCTTTATTCACAATCATGTATGGAATAACAACTTCAGTTTTCTTTGCGTGGACCACTGCGAAAATAAAACTGATAGTTTCGGTTATGTCATACAAATTCTAATTTAGGACAATTAAAAAATAACAGAGGTGCGTTCTATAACTCATACTTGCCTCGGTTATTTCTTTAAACACTCGACACATAAACCTGCTGTCTATTGCCAATCCTAAAATGTCATTAAACATTTGCCAAAAATAAATACAATAATAAAATTAATATCACGTCTCCGCGCGGAAAACCTCTCAGCCCCGCTTAAATTGTTGAACGACGCACGGTAGCCAGGGGCTACGCAACGCTACGTAAGTAGCTGGCTAAATGTTCAAATTATGAAAATTGCTACTTTACAATATTTATCCGCAATAAACTTTGAAATATCCCCGAAAGTTTGCATAAAGAGCGCAGAGGACGCCCAATGAAATCATTCGACGAATGTAGCAAAGAGCAAAGCGTTACAAAGTTCAAAACTTGTGTGATACAGATAACCCAGAGGCAACCACAAATAGTTTGAGAAACTGAAGTTCTAAGTAGTGAGCAAGCGTTAGCACTGTAGATAGACTTAGAATTGACAAAACATCAATATAAGCGAATAACGATAGTATTAAAAGTGCGGAAGTTAAAGCAGTGAAGGACCAAATTCGACAACTTCACGTAACAGAAATTATCTTTTAGAACACCCTATCAGCGTTACTCATGAGTTACATTTCACTATGCTTGATGGAAAAATTGCGCTAGCCATAACAAATACATGATCAGCATCAAGATGCTACATATGCAAAGTTACCCCAGAAGAAATGAATAACCTGACTCGAATTTTTCTAAAACCTGCATCAAAAGAATGTATTAAATTAGCTCCTAGCACTACGCCAGTAATGATGGTAATAGCGCTAGAAGGTTTTTCCAAAATCTTCGAATGACTGAAGATATAACATGGGTTGATGTAGAGTTAATTAAAAGATTTAGGGTAATTTTACAAGTATAAACAAGTAGTGCAGTAATTGATTCAGATAGATTTGAAAAATACACGCGACACCACAGGATACTTATAATTGGTACTATATGCATGTAACCGTGCATAAAGTTTTAATTCGTGGCAAAGACATGATTAAAGACAGGATTATTGTCAGAGGAAGCACATGGAGCCCAAAATAAAAAATTCAAAAAGTACACAGCACACCATTCCGGAATAATTTCTCGTAAAGCAACGACAATATGCATATACTACCGCTAAGGCACGATCCATTTATTTCAAATTCATTCATGTAGTAATAAAGAAAAATCCTTTTTTGAAGTTCAAATGGAATGTGAAAGTGAAACGAATAAACACTTCCAGTTTTTTGATGATGCACAACCGATATCTAAAAGGAAAAGGTTGCACATTTTTGGCCTTGGAATTATATGAAAAAATATGAGATTCAAGACTAAATGACCAAGGTTAAATCCTATGATAGCGACAGATAATTTGTCAAAATATATGGATTGGATGAATCTCTTATTTTATTCCCTGGCCGATTGCAATTTAAGCAATACGAGGGATGTCTTTTATATTTCGGGAATAGGTGTTCCAGGTGCTGCCACCTAACAACTGACGCCTGTATCGTAAATTTTGACCTCTTTGACAGTATATATACTCAAAACATTTTGACGTACAAGCAATATTTGTGTGGCTTAAAAAAATCATCTTGGCCAAAAAAAATGGAATTAACTCGTGAACATTTTCGTATCATTATTTCTTTACAATTTTCGACGTGGATTATCTCAACAACAGTGCACCGATTAACTTAATTCGGCATTTGGCGATGAAGCACCATCAAAAACTAGTGTATACCGGTGGTACGTCGAATTCAATCGTGGCCGTGCTTCACTCACTGGCGAATTTCGCGAAGGCCGTCCAAAATCAGTTGTTGTTCCGAAAAACATTGATGCTGTGCGTGAACTGATATTGCAAGATGTGCATGTGACATATCGTGAGATTGAGGTATCCTTGGGCATTAGTCGGACCAGCATACATTCAGTATTGCATCAACATTTGGGCGTCAACAGAATTTGTTCGCGTTGAATTCCACATAATTTGACAATCGGCCAAAAAGATGCTCGTGTGGATTGATCTGACGAAATGCCCTAAAAATACGATCACGGTACTTCAAAACATGTCTATGACATTGTAACAGGTGGCGAATCATGGATCTATGCCTATTAGCCCGAAAGTAAATAGAAATCGACTGTATGGTCTTTCAAGATGAGTCAAATCCGATAAAAGTTGTTTTGCGCACGAAGCACTTCGAAGCAACTGGTCGCCTGTTTCTTCGGAAAAACCGGACATGCGGTAACTGTACCATTGGTGCAACGTCGGACGGTCAATGGTACACAACCATTTGTTTGCCAGTAGTATTCGGAAAAATAAGGGAAATCAACCGCCGAAGACGGATCATACTCCACAGGACAATGCAAGCTGTCACATATCAGCTCAAACAAGAGAGGTTTTGGCAACTAAAAAAATTGAATTGATGAGTCATCTGCCGTACAGTCCTGATTTGGCACCCAACGACTTCTTTTTGCTTCCGCACATCGAACAAAAATTACGTGGTCAACATTTTTCGAAGGCTGAAGAAGCGGTTGATGCTTTAAAAATGCATATTTTGGAGGTACCTCAATCGGAGTGGAAAAAGTGCTTCGAAAACTGGTTCAAGCGCATGCAAAAGTGTATTGATCTTCATGGGGAATATTTTGAAAAGCAGTAAAGCTATGTACTACGATTAATTTTAGTTTCTGTTCTCTATTCCAGAAATATAATAGGCATCCCTCGTACAATCCATCCAAAAGACATAAGATTTGATATTAGATTACATATTTGTTGAATGTGACTGCGAAAATGGAGTTGTTTTGAATATTTTGGTATATATTATGTTCTGAGAATGAAGCCTTAAGAAATGGCGGCTGTACAAAAAAAATATCAGACCGTACGAGAAAAGAAAACATTTACGTTGTACTGATAACTGGTATTTTATTTGAATAAAAAAGATGTAGAATATTACGGTACAATTAAAAAAATTGAACAAATTTACGCGGTTATTACAACGAGGACAAACCGAAATGATTCAATGTGACGGACACAGTTTTTGCATTAAAATGGAAAGACAAACGCGACGTGAAACACTTTTAGACTAACAATAAGTATATTTCTTATGTGTTTACGTTTACCTACAAAATATCTGTTTTTACGCCGATTTACAGATTTATAGATTTTACTTTGTTTTTTATAAATTTTTTGGTTCGTGGAGCGATAAAAAATGCAAAAATGCCCGCAGTTAAAGGGTTACAGTACTGTACTAGATTCCTCATGTGCATTATTCGTCAATAGAAGACGCTTTAGATCTATGAAGTTTAAAATGAAATTTTAAGGCATGACTGCGTAAATTCGTGTGTTTTATCTCCCACAAGCGACCCACGTAATAATACTTATTCGAGTTGGTTAGTCGCAGGGCAATTAGCAAACGAGAAAAAATGACGAACAGAAGATTCTTTGAGCAAGAATAACTTGTTACCTACCACAATGGAAAATGTCGTAGGCATGCATGAATACATGTAGGTATGTAGTTTACCGATTAAATTTCTATTGGTTATGTCAAGTTAGGCGAGTCGCAGACTGATTATAATTTGAGTACGCAGCATATAAAAAATCGCCTTACACTGTTTGTTTGTGTAAATTCTGGTGTCCTAGTGTAGTATTGTTGCATGTTCATAATGCAGAAATGTATTGCTGATTAAGAAAGAAAATCCAAGTTGGGTTGGAAACGTTTGACCTGCGACCTACCTTAGATACAGATGCATTACTTCTAAAATAATTTTGCTAAACTGAATACACAATATGTATGTAAACTTAAAAAGAAAACAGAAATCAAGATTAAACAAACCTGCAATTTTTGTATTATGAAAATTGTTTTTAACTTTTATTTTTTCTCATCGACAGTGAGTCTAGTAAGTATTTTACATGGCAGAGCTTCGTCCTCGGCGCCGCTCTGCTGGTGATGCAACGCCGTGACCTAATTCTTTGACACGTGTAGCCACACTTCAACAGTTCTCCCATCCCATAGCTTAACAAAGACTCTGCTTGAGAGCCGTCGACCTCGATGCCTTTTACAATTACCTTTAGAAAAAATTATATGTACGTATAATACTAGCAAACGCACCTATACGTAAATATCCATGAACATAAGGTAGAAAAAAAGTTTCATTTACATTTAAAAATTTGTAATAAAAATATCGCGAAAAATTTTCTTCAAATTTAATGTGTACGATACTAATTGTTTAGTTTATTTTACATATATTGCTTAATGATCGAAACAGTGAAATCTTTTGCGTATTTAAACACTAATGGAATGAAAGTTCCCTCTCAATGTAGTACAGATAGAGAAAATTATTTTGGAAATTTGGTGGTTTATTGTTTAAATATGTTACGATTTCTAATCACGTTTCAATTTATATCTTCGTTAAAGAGAAGAGAGATTTTGAAGTTAATTTAGATCTTTTAAAGTCATTTGGATATTACATTTGTAGATTTATATATTATTTGATTAATAAATAACTTGTAACTAGAGAAATGTAGGATTCACAATAACAAATTGAATACTATTTGCATACTACAAGCCAATAATCACTGTTATGCCTAACAAAAAAACGAACTCAATAGAATTAATAATAATTTATCATCGGTAAATCCTTGATCTTTCAGATCTTCGAAAGATAATGTATTAATGTTATTTTTTGGAACGCATATTTCAGTAAAGTAAAATTTATCTCCATTACTGTACGAAAACTTATTTAAAAACAATCTCTACTGATCTTATTTTTTTAAATATGAATATAATTTAGTTTGTTATACATATACATGACCTGTATAAACCTCTCAATATCCCCCAAGTTGAGTGGCCTATTAAAATATTTTAGGGAAGCATATGTACAAAAATTCTGAAAATGAGTGCACTTTCCTAGGCCAAAATGATATTTCAGCGTAAATTATTTTCACTTTTGCATCACTTCCAACTGAGCGGAAGTCGCCATTAACTTTCTTATTTTAAATGGAATGTTATAATTTTTATTGCAAATTCTGATTCTGAACGTTATTCTGTTAAGGTTGCCCTTTACCTAAATGTAACCGATTTCGAGATATTTTCAAATTTACGTAAAAAATTGTTTTGGTAGCCTTTCTTAAATTTAAGATTCAAGTTTGAAAGTATAATCCTCAGTCTTTCAAATAATACCCTAATTATCTCTGAAAAATGTACGGTCTGGTCGCGATATGGTGTCGAATCTCATTATGTTTAATTGTCCAAAACTCAACTTTCTGAAATGGAACACTACGTCAAGATACGGCAAATTCTGCAGTGATTAATGTTAGGTTTCCCTATCCCTATTTCTTTTCAGTTTCCTGTTATTAATAATTGTTACTTTTAATGGCATATATTGCTGGAATTAACGCAAATTTTTCGCAGTAAGTTTCAACCTGGCTACGTTTACACAATTTGTGAGTGAAGTTATGGACAGGCATGGACAAGTGGATACAGTCTACACGGATTTTTCACATGCATTTGATACTTTGAATCACAACACGTATTCTATAATGGGTTTCATTCATCTGAATTTCAATCAGCAAATGGTGTTCCATAGGGCTCCTATCTTGGGCCATTACTTTTCAATATATTTATTAATGACCTTCTAGAATCCCTTAATTTTCCCGTTTTGGCGTACGCCGACGATGTTAAATTGTTCTGCTCTGTATCGGGTCCTGATGACGCAAATATCTTGCAACAAAATATCAAAATTTCATTCGAGTGGTCTGCAACTAATAACTTGGTATTAAACATTGGTAAATGCTACACCGTATCTTTTACTAGAAAAACTAAACCACATAACTTCACGTACACCATTGCTGACCGTATTCTGAATAAGTTAAATGTCATAAAAGATTTGGGAGTTACGTTCGACGCTGAGTTGTCCTTTTCGTCACATATTGAGAATGTGTGCTTATCTGCATCTAAAATGCTTCGCTTCCTCATTAGAACGTCTAGACAATTTAAAGATATCACGCTTTTGAAGTCTTTATTCTTTGCTTTTGTTTTACATAAATTGGATTATATGGTTTCCTTATTACACCTCTCAAAATCTCCCATTTGAACGAATTCTGCGTCGTTTTTTGAGATTCCTCTCATTTAAAGTAAATGGAACTTATCCAGATTGGTTTATTTCCTATGAAGAGCTGCTTAATTTACATCAAATGCGGCCTCCAAGCCACCGACGTAATATTCACAGTGCTCGCTATTGATACAACCTAATAAATAATCAAATTGATTGTCCTTTCTTACGATCAGCTACAAGCTTCAACGTTCCACGACTTGTCGCTCGTCATTCTGTTACCTTCAACATGCCAACACCAAGGACTAATCTATTACTTAGGGCGCCACTGTACCACATGACACGGAATGCGGAAGTCTACTACGAAGACATTTTTCTTGGGAGTATTGCACAGTAACATTATTTTTTCTTTTTTTCTCTTTGTCTTCATGATATCTATCTTTATATGTATTCACATATTATATTACATGTATATCTTTGTCTTGTTATTGGGGTTACCTGTTCGGCAAATAAATGTTTATTATTATTATTATTCAGCCGGAGCAATACGGCTTCAGGCACGACCACTTCAGCACTAATCAGTTGCACAGACTCACTAACTACATCGCTGATTCCTTTAACCGCAAACACATCACTGGTGCCCTGCTATCTGGATGTAGCGAAGGGGCTAGACAAGGTATGGCATGAGGACCTTCCTTACAAGCTTTTCCGCATGCATATCTTGAAATCACTTGTCGCCATTCTATCATCATTCCCAGAACGCAGATCCTTCTACGTCCAGTTTAAACGTGTTTAGTCTAGACCGAAAGTTATTTGTGCCGGAGTCTCACAAGGCCTGGCGCCTTTACTTTATAACTTATTTATTCATGACTTTCCAAAAAGACCAGATACAAAACTGGCTCTGTACACTGATGACACGTTAATCTTCTGCCGTTCTCGTGCTCCCTGACTGGTAGGTAGAAAGCTGGAAACCGCTACTGATAATTTTGAAGACTGGTTAACCAAATAGCGCATTCAAATCAATCGCGAATAAAGCGCTGCGATTTTTTTTAATAGGACATTCAAAAGAGAACTTCCGACTAATATCAGGATGTTTGATGTTGCAAGATGAAGGAAGAAATTCAATACCTTGTTGTAACCATGAGCTCCACGTCAACCTGGAGTGCTAATCCTTTTAACACCAGACAGAGATCCAACTCCACATTTCCATTGACCAACAGGCGCAGTCACTAGGCCTACACATGAAGAATCTGCTTTACAAGGTTGGTCAGAGCTCGTCTTACCTACGCTGCCTCTGTATGGAGTCATGCACCCAAAATTCAAACTAAACAAAACAGGTATATGCTCCATGGTACGTCGAGAACTTCATTATTCACCGCAACCTAAACACCTCCCCAATACTTACAAATATCAAAGATTTGGCCAAAGGAATCTACAGCAAAATTTCTGTACACGAAAACGAAACTATCTGATCCATCGATATACAGAACAGAGCGGTAAACATAAAAGACTTCACTACATTTTGTCTCTCGAATCGGGTAGTTATCGAGTATTTTTTATTCATGTACCTTAAATGAAAAGAATTCACATAAATATCAACATTTGTTCAATCTACTCATCAGAGTAAGGAACTAGGTTAATCTCTGGCATCCAGTTATGAAGAAGAAGAAGATAGGTTAAATAAAAATCTTCCTTTTATTGAGTATTTTAATTACGTGTATGTATTACACTATTTTTCTCCCAATATATATAGCAAATACATTTCATTTCACTTATGACAACTTCCCCCACCAATCCGTTAGCAGATGTACCAAGAAATCCAATAGCTTAATCGAAAACCTTTAACTTTCCTTTAATATCTTCTTGTTCCGATAGATTCCCTACCAGTTGCTCTGTATTCCTTACTTGGATACATTTTTCATGCGTTGTCTAGTATCAATTGGCTTTGGGGCATTCCACGAACATGTATTATCAGTTACTGATATAATATGGTATGCAAACATTGCCAAAGTAACCCTATGGTGAGATGAATGTCATCCCTTTGAGCATTTAAAATGTGTGCTTTCAATATTATAATTTTAGGTGAGCTTAATCTAGCAACAATATATTTTACATGTAGCTGTTGTAAATTATATAAGATGATTGTACCTACTTCTACATTGCAGAAGCGTTCCTTCATACTTACTATGTCCTTAATAATCTGCAATGAGACGTTTTTTTTAACATGACCAGATTCGTAACGGTGAAAATCGTTACGAATCTGGTACAGCTTACTAAAACACGATCGCCTAAATATTTACATATTTACACTTTTAAGTCGTGATAGGTTGCCAAAATACGCAGTTATATTATTGGAAAATAAGGAAAATAACTATCTTAAGAATCAAGCAATCAATCTCATAGGCACAATGGTTATGAGGATTATATAACTTGTTTTGTTTGGAAAATGAAATGGCACGTTGTCATGTCAACTGGGATTTGTGACGACACACTAATGGAATCAATTTTTGACATTACCAGAGTTGAATGGTGTTTGATTTTACATTTTGCGTATATTGCATCTGTAATATATTGTTTGATTTTATTACCTTTTAAAGAACACCAAAAATGCTTGTTTGCGCTTCTAAATTCCTAATTTGCAGTCAAGCAATGACATATTTACCTTATTCCACCCTTCTAAAGAAGCAAACGAAACAAAAAAATCTCATTCGAAATTTAATTTCTCCCACCCATCTCAATTGTCGTGTTTTCAATTTGCACCAGGCGATTCTGCAATATCTGTCCCTATTTCACCCTCTTCTTCGTCCCAAAACAACTCGTTTCCCCACACCATTCGTCGAACTGGACAAACGTGTCGACAGCTCGAATTCCGTATAATACTCCCCTCCGGTAATTGGGGAAGCGCCACAGGCGCAAGATCCTGCTACCACCAGTTGTAAATAGGAATAGCAACGGGCAGTAATTACTGTAACGCGGTCCGAAGGGTATACGAACGCACAACGGATCCGACCTAAACAAGTGGGAGCTTGGCAAACATCGACAACGTAGCGCTAGACCGTTGGGTCAAGCTTTGATGGATTAACGGGGTCTCGCTACTCGGTTGGTTACGAATGAAAATCGAGGTGGGATGAGGTGATGGTGGGGTTATAATCTTCGCTGTGTGGCAAGAATTGTTTCGTGTGGATTATTTATTCTTTTATTCGCTATATTAATTAGCGAAGTGTGAAAGGTGAAATAAGTTTTGTGGAAAATCAGAGACATTATAGAATGAATAATAAAAAATATGTAAATTACAACATTTGAAAAGAAAAGCTATTTTACTGGTTCTTTAAAAAAAGACTGCAATGAAACGTACATATAGTCAATTCGTCATTTAGAAGACAGTACAGTGCTTATGGGAATACCGCACGGTGTTGCCACATCTTCTTCGGGCAGATACAGGAATCAAATAAGGTCACAAAATGAAATGTAATACACTTGTAGGACGGCCATTCATTCTGCAATATTAAAAATTTATTTAATGATTGACTGAAGGAAGTTCATAATAATACTAAAATACATAGGGTTTTACAACATTCTAATGCTTCTATGACTGATATTCAGGTGTGAGTTTCATAGTTTGTTACATTATTCTGACGTTATTCATAATCGTGTATATTTTGCTAGAGTTGACCCGATTTTTACATATATGTATATCAGTATACTTGAGAGACCCTGTATATACATAGGAGTTATTTTGACAAAGTGCATGTCCATTCAAATACAAATAATAAAATGCTAGTTTATGGAACTCATTGTTTACTTTTGAGATTTCAATTAACACCTTTCCTGGTATATTATGCTAATACTAAAGATTAAAATTATCCTAAACTAAAGCTAACACAAAGTAGATTAGCTTGGTGTTGGGTCATTTTTGTTATGTTATGTTGTTTATATTTTAATATAGAAATCGTAATATCAAATGTAAATACGCGAATATCTACTTTGAATTTATAATAAAATAGAGGATGATGTCACTTAATCAATACAAAATATAGCTAGGGACATTCAATATGAAATAATCCACATTGTAATTCATAACCTCTTCAGATAAACAATTGTATATTATATAGATACGATAATAAAATATAATAAATAATAAAAGAAAATTAACACCTTCACTCTTATATTCAACTAATACTTGCTATCGTACAAAACCGGCAAATATATGGGCGCCTATGTGTTCTTTCCAAGTAAACAAGCTTTATAACCTGCTCCTCACACCGCACAGATGTAGGCCTTACTTGCAATGAATTTTAGAAATCGGCACTACTAGCGCCCCGTAGCGGAATTACATTGTCCCTACCAGATATTAAACACCCTTAGGGGGAAATACAAAGAAACCCGGGTAAATAAACTGTACGAACTTCAATAGTTTATTTCTAATAAGTGTTCTAATTATATGTACACAATAATAAAATGCTCTTGTGAAGTGCAAATTATTATTCTTTCATTGTTAAAATGTATGAAAATATAAATATTTGACATATTTCCACTTATTTTTTTTTTTTTAATAATTGAATAAAATAAAATAAAATTGAATCATGAAGACCTGGCAAGTTTCAATTTTCATTTCACCACACTCACAGAAATTTGTATTTTTGTTTGCATAACTTCACAACGTCGCGTGGCGTCGTTTAAACATCCAACATACCTTAATACCCTCCTGTGGATGGTTCTCAAACTCAAACATTACCTTCTGGCTCGAATACAGCAATACACGTGAAAGAACCTCTTATATCGCCTCGATATATCATAGAATCATACACATACGCTTACTCCGGATTGCCATCTGTCCTTTTTATTACCATCTAAAACCTTTTGAAAGGAAAAAAATAATAATAACGGTCGTTTTACGGTTTTATGTATTTAATAAACATTGCCCGAAGCGCAGATGTTTCTTTGTATCCCCACTCCTGGGTTTATAAGGCTATCCTCTCACATTCGGGGCGATCACAACACCATCGTGATGGGTCGAACTATATATTTTGCGATATTAAAAGGTTAAGCGGCAGTAAAGGATATATATACGATGGCGTATGCGGTAGATACACACTGTTTTATAGCGTTTAATATCTGTTTAATCGTTTTCTATGATCATCGTAGAAAGTTGGACGCGGTAAGTTTTTGTAATGGGAATTGTTATAGGGAATAAGGTGTGTTTGTATTTTAAATTTTTAACGCCGCTGGTGGTAGGTCTGGAAGCGCTCTTAGAGGATATGTGATCAAAAACTATCTGAAAAAGTAGTTAATAATATATCTGTAGTTAATCATATACAGTTACTCGCAAAAGTATTCGTACTTTCTCATAATTTGAAGAAAAACCAAAATAATTCTATGTATTTGTACAAGTTCAATTTATTTCTATGTTATTTTTTATATCCTCAGATTGTACAATATTACAATATTGAGTTGAAATTTTATTTATAAAATACTTATACGTATATGTTTGTAATAAATATACATTACAAACATATACGTCTAAGTATTTTATAAATAAAATTTCAACGCAATATTGTAATATTGTACAATCTGTGGATATAAAAAATAACATTAATTCATATTGCAAAATTATACGACGCACAAGTATTCGTACTACCAGTGCCGTTTGCTTGCTATGTACAACAACTCAGAAACTCAGAAGATTGAAATAATCGCAGTCGTTCAGCTATCCTTTAGATGAGTGGATCGTAGATACGTGAAGTTAGGATAACTTGCTTGTCATAATGGGACGTAAAAAAAAACAGAAACAACAAACAGTGAAAGAGAAATGGCAGTAAGATAACATCTACAAGGTAAAACATATAAGGAAATAGGTATTTTGTTAAGTAGAAGTAAAAGTAGAATACAATATATTATCAAGAATTATAAAATACACCAAGTCCATACCCGTATGCCCCCGTATACAGGTTGTCCAAAATTATTAACCGCTCGTGAAGAAAAGTCTATAGAGCGCGAAGTTGTGAAATGTCCAGTTACAAGTGCGGTGAAATTGGTGGCTTATGTACGAAATCATTTCAATAAACAAGCAAGTGCAGATGCTTGTCGAGGCGTTTTAAAAAGGCACGGTCTACATTGTAGAGTAGCCTTCACAAGTAAAGTAAATCGCTTAAAATATTACAATTTGCTTCAAAAGAATTTGTTTCTAAAGATAATACCTTTTGGGAACGAATTAGTGACGAAAGCAAATTTAACATTTTTCAATCGGATTGTAGGTTAAGAGAGTATCGGTTAAAAAGAAAGTCCACTGTAATAATAAGTCCAAAAATAATGTAAGGAATGTCCCTTATATAACAGACAAATCCGATAACAATAACGAAATCAGCCAGAACACAAAAAGTGGTGGGAATGCTCATATAAGCTGTTCAACAATTTAATTTTTCAGTTCTACACATGGTTTTTCAGTCCCTAGTAACCCTTCTTTAGATTCATTTATCGCAGGAAAGCTCATTCTCCACATTTGATGCTACTTAATCAAAATGTTTTTAAAAGTTTTAATTTCATGGTTATCATTAGCAAATACAGTAATGTGTTTGCCTCGAAGTGATGGATTAACTTTATTGAATCAGTGGTATTTTACCTAATATGGTACATGGGAATATAACGAGTGGACGCGTCCGTGCTGCGTATACGGAGCCTAATGTGTGGGACAAGAAATGTATTTCTCGGATATATCTATTTATTAGATAAAGATGTAATAAACCATATATTAGCCAGCATCCGCACAACAAAGTAGTGCGTATTTTGTTTTAACAAACTGAAACATCTAGCCGTTTCTCTTACCCATTCAGCAAACATCAGTATAATAATCGTTTATTAGGTAGAAATGGTATATTTAGGTTTATTTATGGTTTATTAAGCGTGTTTGTTATATACATATATAGCAAATGTTGCATAACCGCAGTTAATACACATTTATTGTTAGTAGTACAACCCCCAGTAACTCAGCCATATTTTATACGTTAATTATTTCATTTTAACCAAAGTTTAATAAACGTAGGGGAGACCGGGGACAAAAGTAACACTTTTTACTTCTAGGATATTTTTACCCGACTTAATAGAGATGAGATAAAATCAATTAAAGTTTAGGAAAACCCCACGTTTTACCTATCAGCATAAATATTTAAACATCAAAATATGGACATTAGAATAGTTACAGGATTCTTTGTCATTCGGGGCCATTGTTACTTTCATCCTTTAGGCCCAGGACAAAAGTAACATGGTATGGCGATGAAAGTAACGATTCTGATTTTTGATGGAAGTTAATAAAACATTTAGTTTATGATGAAAAATGTTTAATGTGAATGAAACATGAAATACAGAAAAATAAACAAAATTTGTTACATTTTCCTTTAAAAACAGAAATAATAATTTCTTTTATGAGGTACGAAGTGCTTGATCATCTCTAAAAGCTTAGTACCTATGTTCCAAATCCAGGAAAACTAAAAAGCAGAATATATCCCTAATCAACAAAAATAATCTCTCTTAATTACTAGCTTTGTACTTTTTCAGTAACAGAAAGCTAAGGCTACCAAAAAATAATTTCTTAAGTTAAAGATATCATGAGTTCAATTATGATGACTCGCAATTGTGGCACACATAGTTTAAGGCACCTTTGGTACATTCAGCATGGGACCAATCCCAACAATCTGTGCATTGAACCCGTTGCTCTCGCGAAGTGCTGTTACTGAACGCTTCCAAACGTACCACCAAGCAGTAGCAATCGCTGTCATTTGAGGAATCCAAATTTTCTGTCTGTTGTTGGTTTTCTTTATTCTGTTGCTGATTTTTCTTAAATATTTTACCTTCATTTTTCCCTTTCTGGTAATGGAAGAGGTCTTCCATTACCAGAAATTTAAATTGATTTCTTTGCCTTTTTTCTATTCTCATATTCTTCTTCGATACCTTTTTTCTGGAGTATCAGCTAGTATGGTAGTCTTTCGCTTTTTGCGACCTGTATTTCTTTGGAGCCTTGGACTAGCTTGTGGGAATAGTCTAACGTCTTGAGGTGAAAGAGGACTCGTTGCAGGGTTATTGCTACATCCACCACCATTCTGCATATTTTTGTGTGTTTGTAGACCAGTAGTACCTGGTTGCAAATCTGGAGACGATAACGGAATGCTTAACCTGAGTGGTGGCATATGTTCTCCCTGAGCGTTAATAGTTACAGCAACTGTCACTAATCCTCCTCGTTCTGCAGATGTAATTGCACCTACTTGTTTTGTTCCTCGATAGTACCCCCGAGTATTTCTCTTTTTCCGCAGCGTGGCATCTTAAAAAAAATATTTCAAACTACACTTCAAACAAATGTCTTTGGGTACAAAAGTAACACGTTACTTTCATCCACATATTGTATTGTTACTTTTGTCCCCAGACATATTTTTTTAACAAAATATTTCATAACCTCAAAACCATGCATAATTTATAGAAATCAATTGTCAAAACTAATAAACACATCGTTCAAGGATTCACAAGAGTATAAGTACATTGATTCAGAGATATTTACTAGTACTAAACACAAAAAAAAATGAAAACTGGAAATATTTAGTTTGATGACAAAGATTCACGAATAGCCTTGCAACAGCTGTTACCGGCGTCGTGGCTGTATGACGACTAGTTCAGGGAAGAGGGAGCCTACGTTTGCATTGTATAGCGCTTACAACTACTCTTCAAAACGATTCTGTGAATTTATAAAAAGTTTGTTACTTTCGTAACGTGTTACTTTTGTACCCGGTCTCCCCTATACTTTAAACGTTTAATTAAATAATTCCCCTTAGATTAGATAAACGCCGATGTCGAACATGTTACACATTCGTAATGAATACGTATATATTATCCAAAAAATATACGTTTATGCGGCGGACATTTTGTCAAAAATAAAACTTCTAGTATCTACCGTATAATACGCGCAATTTCTGACAGGAAATAAACGATTATTAAACGTTTTAAACGTATTAAAAGGGTTACCTGGGTATCCTTCACTGAGCTTATCCGCAGCTAGCAAGAATTCACTCTGTATACGTGGTTGCACCCGTCAGTTGTCTCATTTGCGCAGCATACCTTCTTGTGTATGCGGAATCACCCTATGATTTATGTAATAATAACATAATACCAACGCATCTCCAAATGGTGGGGGAAACAGTTTCTGTCATCCATTTATTACCGACGTTAAGAATTTTCAACAATCCGGCCCATAAAACGCCATCTGACAACGCCTTCCGTGATATACGACCGGGAATTCACCGATGCGTCATTGTGTGTATCGGGGGAACCCCGTTTTTCCGCCGCACGAATTCGAGGTACGTTATCATCGGCGCCCGGTTTATTCGTGACGTGTGCGCCGCTAGCAGAGAATTATGTCATCGTGATGGCGGGACGCAACAAGCAAACCCGGGAAATGAACGGCCAACTTCCGGTCCCATCAATTTATTATCTCCGTAACGTTTTGGCGGATGTGCAGACACGGGCATTTCTGTTTTTTTTTATTGTTAAGGAAAATTCGCCCCGGGAATGATGCAATTAAATCGAGCGTGATTTAAAAATGACTGGTGTTCCTATTTTTTTTTATTGTAGTAGGTACTTTTAAATGTTGTTTAATTTGAATTCAGCGCCATTTATTATAGAAATTTAAATCAATAAGACGTTGGTTATACTGCGAAGTGAAGTTTCTGACGACACACAGGTTTTGGCACAAAATTTAAAATCTAGAGAGACATGATACTTTGTATGTTATTCAGTAGATTCTGCTGAGGAATGGTGTTCTGTGTGGTGCATATCTCGCAGAGTGCTACGTCTAACGTTATTTTCCTTTGTAGATTCTGCTAAGGATGGCATCTTAGCTGCCGAAATATATATCTGGGGTACTTCACTCATCAAGATGGGACTTACAGCCATTGTTTTGATGTTTCTTTTAGTAACAGAATTCCACAAGAGTTGGATCCTAACTCCCTATAGAACGCATTATTGCTTTGTTTGCATTCTGTTTGTGAAAATATTTAAGTAAATTAGATACACATATCACGTATATTTATTTCCACAACTAAATATTTAGATTCCTTTACTATAAAAGCACTAAGAATATTTTTAAACATTATACCGATAACAACATACATATGTATTACAAACAATAAAGATAAAATAGTTAAACCAAGATTCATATTTCACTACTTAAATGTAGGTGCCCAAAAGATACGTGTATTTAACAACTTTTTAAACATTGAGAAATATAATGAACAAAAAATTATTCCATATTCTTCCTGAACACCTCACCTAACATCTGAGCTCCTTTCTCATTCAGCTCTTCGAAACCAGACATGTTCTCTCTAGCTCGATTGTACCAGCTCTTAATGTTAGGATACTTGGAAATGTCAAAACCAACCACCTGCAAAAATTTCGATAATGAAATGAATAAAATATGATACCTATAGTCAATGTTATTTATCAATAATAATGTTTTTTTTTTATTTTAGTGTTTCACCAATTGTTACTACAGTAAAATGATGATATGATAAAATGAATCATAGAGTATAATTAATTCACCTGAGCTGTACAAATTGTAGAAACTATAGCAAAGTCAGCAACTGTTATGTAGGACCCCGCTACCCAAATTTGGTTATCTAAAAATTGATCTAATAAATCCAGAACCTCTTCGAATTTGTTGTAGTTCTCTGGATCAGGTGTCTGTTTTTTGAAGATTACTGGAAACTAAATATATTTCTGGTTATTTATTTGCTTTATTTAAATAAGCGGCTTTATAAAGCTAAGCTTTTTTAAATTACTTATATTTAATACTAACTCTCACTTACTAAAGGAAGTTATTAATAGTTAATTATTTCAGAAACGAGACCTCATTAAGTCTTCTTTTAAGTAGGTAATTCATCTGATAGTAATCAATATTTTCTAGACATTTTCAAGCAATGTATTTAATTTTTGGTAAATATTGCAAGGACTGTGGGGCAGCACAATAAACACACTGTTCGGATTACTCCTCCCGCACAAAGTATT
>JARFOC010000649.1:675050-685130 GCA_031763485.1 Osmoderma eremita
GAAAACTGGCTGCAGATCGTTTGATTCAAAGAAGAAATAAGAAAACAAAAACATTATTTAATAACAGTAGCAGCGAGCAAGACGAATTAGTAGCAGAAGTACTAGGTATGTGACGACAGTGAAGAAGTGAGCACTGAAGATGAAGAAAGTAATGAAGAATTTTGCGCCCAATTACCAATTGCAATTGGTAACTATGTGCTTGTCTCATACGCCACAAAAAAAGCAAAACAGTTCTATGTGGGTTGTGTGGAAAAGATAGAGGACGACGAAAAAAATTATTTAATTTCCTTCTTGAAAAAGAATTCTGGACAATTGTTTGTGTTCCCCGATGTGAAAGATGGAGATACAGTTGAAGAGCAAGATATTGTAATGCGATTGCCAGAACCTTCTTCTGTTGGGGGGACTCTTCTAGCGACTAGGTTACTTCATTTTGAAACCGATTTATCGTCTTTCCATATCCAGTAATATGTAATTATGTTTGTAACTAAAATTGAATTAAACTTGAATATATATGAGTTTGATATCTTTATATGCAATTATTCATAAAATTTTACTATCGTCCCAGTATGTACCTACCGATAAATTAGTCAGTCCCATTATATACCATGGTATGGTATATAGTGGGTCACAGGGTACAAAGTGGGTCAAAGCCCTTTGTCAACTGAAATGCTGGAAAATATTTGATTTTAATACCACAAAAGGTGACTAGTAACGTAATTTGTCACGTAAGACTTCACTTATTTTTTTGTCATTTTTTCTTCATTAATATTAGATATTTAAAAATTTTTGTCCCGTTATATACCTACTCCCCCTATATATAGACATAGATTGTAAGCCGGAAGGTAGTGTTATACAAGTGGCGTTATGTCTGGTGCATATCTTTCAGAGTGCTACGACTAACATTATCTTCCTTTGTAGCTTCTGCTGAGAATGGCAACTTAGTTGCCGAAATCTCATTTGAAAGCTCGTACCGCTTGGTGTATAATTTGTACTGAACAGTATATTCCATATCTTTCGATAATTAGATATACGATACAATACAGATTTTTTTGCGTTGCGTTTGTAGTGAAATCTTTCATTTATCTGTACATCTCATTGATTCCTGTCTGCATTTTGTGCATATCCTAAAAGAACTCATGGTGGAACATACTTCCAATATGAGTATTGTTATGCCTTTATTTCGCTGTGCGTCTAAATACTGCAATTATAATACAAGTAAAATAATAATGATTTACACGGTGCAGCCTTCTACATAAATGGCTTCAATGATGATTCATAGTTTTCTTCACTGCCGTATATGAATACAACGTGCTTTGATGCATATGTATTATATTCAAAGGCTCATGGTATGTACCTACATATATATTTCGAACCTACATCCATTTCATTAACTCTGTATAGATGTATGCTATATTTTTATACGTGTACGGATAATCAAATAAAACTAACAAATCCAAAACAAAGAAAACCATCTCACTTTATAAAGCAATGTATTCATAGGTAATGTTACCCGTATACAACTCTAAGGTAGGACGGGAAAAAAACTTCAATTACAATAATTTTAAATACAATGCTCCGGCAACCTTCACATATGCCCGATCAAAGGCAGACCACATGTTTGATGTACTGAATCGAAATTATTAAATTGACAGCAAATTCAAATAACCTATAAAAATGAACAACACTCACGCATTATTCCCTCGTCAAGCCAAGTGTGTAGGTATTATTTCTGAATTTTACCCTCATCCGATGCGTTAGGAAGCCACGAACAAAGAAACGTTTCAATCCAGAAAAATGCACCACACATATACTTAATTCTTTTAAGATGAGCTTATTAAATCCCAGTGCAATGTGAAGTCCGTATGGTCCATTCGCCTATTAAAGGACAGTACAGGTTCTTTGTATCTGTTTCTTATTGCAGAATTAACGTCCATAACTATCTCACTTACTACTGCCCAATGTTGTCCAATATTGTCAAATAATTTGAATAGAGTGAAGTTATCTACATCATGTTTATCATGTCATCATCAATTGGGGGCATTACTGCTGACGTCAAAAAATGGCAAGGCGGTGAAACTTATTCCAAACAAAACAAACTACATAACCTCACAAAAGTGCTTCATTTCTAAATTTGTGTGATTTTATTTTGCACCTATATTTTATCTTATTAAGAAAACGGTGACTTGCTTTGTTTATATTCACCGCGATCGCAGTGAACAGAAGAAGTGAAAACCTTCTGAGCTAAGAAATAAAGTGATTAACGCTGTATTGTATACACAAAATGTTGTATATAGGATGCGAAAATAATAATTAATAAAATACAGAAAATTGGGGTTGATATTGAGGACCCAAGCTGTAGACTGTGTGAAGGGACAATAGAGACTACATACCACTTCTTATGTGAGTGCAATGCCTTAGACCCCAGAAGACAGGCAATCTTTGGGAAACCAAAAAGGAACCCAGAAGACCACATAGACCAACCGGCCAAGGATCTGTACAGATAGGTCTGGGCACAAAGATTTCGGAATGACATGGGTACAAAAATGAGATAAACACAAGAAACCAAGGCGCTGAAGTGGAGACTCAGATGGCAGATCGCTCCCATAAGACAAAAAACTTTGTAGTGACGTAATGTAGCCCTTTTGGATATGTATTTATACTTTGAATATTACAATTTTCAGTGAGTTTCTGAAAAAAATATATTTTATATGCAGCCGTTGAAGATTATGTAAGGCGATTGTACTTACTTCTGTTGGTGCGTTTCCTCATACTTGCTTTACATGTTCCTCTTTATCTTAAGCTTTAATGAGTCGTCGTACATCATTTTGTCAAGATGATCAGATTCCTATCTATTTTCGGTCACAATAATCCCCCAAAATTACTGAATTGCCATCGCTGAAATACTTAAATAACGCTGCCAGTTTTAGAACGTGTGAGCTTGCCGTAGTATCCAGTTATATTGTTAGAAAACCTGGAAAATAATTGGACATTTGAATATTAACTACACAAACATTAGAATACAGAATTTCCCCGTGTATTTTAGTAAATTATTACAACAAAATATGCATCGGCAGTTACCTAAATTAATTTTTTAAACATTAAAGAACGAGAGCAAGTTCTATGATACACTCATGTATGTTATGATCATATATGATTCACGATAAGATATGAGCAACGCTATTCGGTATTTCAATTAACCCTCTACTATCTTCTAAGGTGCGAATGAAGTGTACAATCACCACCAGAGATAATACAATAAGGATAGTGGGCCACTTAACGTTAAAATTGTGTGCCTATCCCTCTGGTAGTCTGCGAACCCAACTAAACACACTACCGCGGCAAATCTCATATATTTTAAACTTGACAGGATGCATAATTCTATACAAATTTCTATTCATTCTTCTATACAAGCTCTTTTTCGCACATCATACACAAAATGTGCCAACAAGTGTATGCATTCTACCGAGCAGATTTTTAAGTAGAACATGTTCTATTTCCAACGATAATTCTGTTCAGAACGTGAGCGCGCAAGTTGCGCAAAAAAACACGCATTGACAATTTCGATTAGCGTATTCCTAAAGGTTATATTTACAATTGGAATTTGCCTTTTTGCTTACCAGAACAAAATGCAATAAATTGGCGTATTACTCCTCTCGCGCGAAATAATAATTAATTCGGAACACGTCAATCTTTCAGATAGGTACACAATAATAATAAAAATACCAATAAAAATACTAATAAAACAAAAATAATAAAAATAACGATAATAATTAAACAATAAATATACGCACAAACTAATAACCAGAGGAACTACTAATAACTAAAGGAATTATAATATAAATTTAAAACACTCAAACATTCCATGCAGAGTCCTCTATTTGATAAAGTTTTGCACTCAGGGTCCTCTATATGTCGAGTAACCTCTGGTTTACACCAAACGTATACTATGAAGTTAGCTGCATCATGTACCATCTATAGATCGTCTCAACCTCCGAATGCAGAGCTTATGAGAATTCGGTACACGGTTGTGAAATCTTCGAATCAGCTGTACATTATTACTTCCGGTTCCATTATTTGGGTTTCTGACCTGTTAAAATGTATATTTTGAGGAAAACAGTGAAATATAAAAAAAACATAATTTTTTATTTAAGAATCACTGAAAAAGCCCATAATTTTATTCATTATTACTCAACATTAACGTAATTTATATTTCTAACATTTATTTAGGAATTATACAATTTAATAAATTTAAAGTAAAATATATAATCCTTTAACAAATAATAGTTTCCACTTTGTGGCAAAAATAGCTGGTATCATACAAATCCCCATATAATACAATAATATTTAAGAAGGGAATACCAATTACACACACATATGTCTTGTTTCAACTTTTAGTCAGTCGATGAACCAGTTTGACTTGAGATGATGTCGAATCTGTTACATGAATAATAAATTCTTCAATGCCATCTTGCAAATTATCCACCATCAACATTTCCTTTTCAATATTTTTTACATGTTTGATGTAATTTTGCCGATTATCAACTGTTACAGTGATATATGCTCTTCGAATTAATTCCTCCATATCTTTTACATTTTTATACATTTTTATACTTTTACATTTTTATACAGTTTTTAACTTTTACCATGGTATGGGCACAAGTTAAAAACTGTATAAAAACGAATAATACAACATTTAAGGTAAAAGATATGGAGGAATTAATTTTGCGTGTTACAAATTAAACCGCATTATGATAAAAGCAGGATTGGCGTACATGCAAAAGAAAAAGGTCATGAAGTTCTTTGATTACCATGGGCAAAAGTTAAAAACTGTATAAAAATGAATGATACCACATTTAAGGTAAAAGATATGGAGAAATTGATGGGATTTAAGGTGGTAATCAAAGAACTTCATAACCTTTCGCTTTTGCAAGTTCGTCAATCCTGCTTTTATCATAATGCGGTTTAATTCGTAACACACAAAACAGCAAGTCACTTTTTAGCATATCGTCAGGGGTTCGTATTTGTTTCTCAAGGAACCAATCAATCATATTGTTTTTTCTCAATGCTGTCGTTGGAATATTTTCTAATTTCCTGCAATGCCGTTGGAATTTTTTCTAATTTTCTGCAGTGCATTATCAAGAACAATCACTGACTTCTGCGGTGAATTTGGAAGCAATTCCTTAATGAACCAATCCTCGTATGTGTCTAAATCTATCTCATGATGAACATCAGCAGTGTTTTTCTTGCAGAGAAATATATATTCAGCACCAGGAACAAATCCGTTATCATCACCAGCATGAACTAATACAAAACGAAGTTCAAGCCCAGTTGGGGATTGCAATCCAGTACCTACTTAATTCTTGGATAACAGCTTGTCGACTATTTTGAATTGTAGTGTTTGTCCAAGTTTTATTTACTGCATGCCCTGTACTCACCCATGATTCATCAGTATATATTATAGTTCCACCTGAAATAATTAGAACTACAGATATGTCAAATAGCAAGAACTAAATTATACCTTCTTCTCTAAATTTCTTCATTTCTCCTAAGTATTTCTGCCTCCACTTTTACGTCCTACTTTTTTAAATTCGAAATCCATATCGTCTAACAATCAATGTAAAGTTGCTCGACTGAAGTTAGGGAGATCATCAGCAGCATTGACAGCAGCAAGAATTACATTTAATGTAGCTGTCATATTCTGTTTAAAAAACTATGCACTTTACATCTAATATGTGCTTGCGTGTTCTCATCATATGCTTGTAATCGACCATTTAGTTGTACGCCTTTCCTTTTCTTGGGGTTTTTGGACTTGATAGTGAACCAGTTTGTTGCTCCTGTTTTATATCATATATTGTACGCTCTGCGCAACCCAAAGCTTTACTTGCTTCTTGAACGGCAGCACTCACATTCATAGTTTTATTAAAATAATTTAAAACATTTGCAATCATACGCTTCTCCTTCAGGTTAAATTTTGTGTTTTAAATTAGTTAAAGGAGCGTTCGCCATTTCGCACGTGCGGATTTAAAGGAAGTGTTGGGGCGCATAGAAGTCACTACTACAACTGAAAAGCTAGCTGCGCCTGTCAACCATCGTCAACAGTGACAGATGACAAATACAGGTATGCACCTATTTTATTAAATTGCGGCTTTCTCGTGTCCGTCCGACTTTTTTTATTAATAAAAGTTGTTTATTTTTCAGTTATCTACACGTCAAAAATTTTGTTTTAAAAATCGCAGCTTCGCCCATATACTTTACTTTTTCCAATGTACGATTTGTACAACTATATATAAACAAATTAACGTGGAATTTAGATACTAGCAGCACTTAATTTGGCGAGTGTACCAACACAGAAAACTCGATTTTTTAGCAATGAATATGCCAAATTTAACAGCATTTATAACAAATCAATACTTTATCTCAATGGGAATCATTATTACTACAACCTTTAAATAGATAAGCAGCTTCAGTGATAACGTTTATTAAAAAGTTAGATATTTTTGAAAGTGCTGTTATCTTGAGTAACTAAAAATCACTTATTGCTGGTATATCTGTTAAATGTCAGTTTGGTTCGTCGACAAGCAGGAATTATTCCCAATTTTTTTTTTCAAAAGAAATTAAATAATAATTCGTGTAACTATAATATACACCAGTTTTCAAAAACATAATCTTCCGCAGGTCCGATTTATCTTTAAAATTGCACCTATCCAATCAAGCAACAAAAGTTGCGACATTATAATTTATTAAAACTTAATAGAGGACTGTTCTTCGGTGGTAATGTTGTTGTTATGGGTGGTCTCATGTTACTTAATCGAACCTAAATTAACCAACCTAATATATCAATTTTCTTATATGGTAGCTATAACCGTAGGTATTATACGCCGTTTAATTATACATATCGCATGATCTTGCAAGTTGCAAGTCATCACAAGCAGGAAAAACAGGACCGTCACTTCATAACGTGTCCCAGATAGATATTTAAATGATTTATTTGTTTAATTTCCCGACCTACCTTTACTAATATAATTAAATTAATTTATAACTCATTAACTTTTCTACACAGGCCAGAGAATAAATGCGACTTTCTTGGGTGATGCCTATAATTATTTTATAATTTTATGGCTACATCGTTAATTTAACAATATTGTTATACATTTTATTGACAGACGCCTTCGTTATTTGTTGGGCGTTCCAACATGTAAATTATGATTTTATTTTAACAACCGCTATAATAAATTTTGGGAGATATAGCTTATTAGTTGTTGCAGGCAAATGGCTTTTACGCAGCACACTTTCAATTTAAGACATTTTTATTTACCTCTTGTACGGCTTAAACGTGTATGTCATGTATTTTTTATGTGCTCCTAAGTGGGCTGAACATGTAATATCCCGAGGTGTTGAATTTCTTACAGTGAACCTGACGGGTATCTTTGCGTAGATTAATTCTGCTTATACTTCATACAATATCTAAACACAAGATGACTTTAACAAACTTGGAATTGAACGTCATTCACCTTAAGAAAGAATAGGGCAATATTTTCCGGTTTGTAAATGGATGAAACTTGAAGCAAGTTGCAATGGTGAAAAGTTGATACTTTCGCATATTAAGTTTGGATAAAATGAAATAGAATGGAATTTTCAAATGTAGGTGTTATTTACGTTGTTTTGTTTAGTTTGGTTTCGTTCTTTATGTTAGCAGTTCATCTTAGAGCTATACAGCCATAGACCCCAGATTTTCTCAGAGCAAGATTTATTATTTCTAAAGGTATTGACAAATTGTGCATACTTTACTAAAATACCTCGAACAAGATCATCACCAGCAGTGAGCTTGTTAGGTAACCTTGCCACAATGGTAGTTAATTATTTTGCAGATACGGGAGAAATTAGGAAAAATTGTATGTCGGGAATTGTGGAAACACTATGTATACCAGTGAATGGGTTATAAGCAGATGAAAACCTAACCACGAATGCGTTTCGGTGTTTCAAAAGTCGCATTGCCATCAATCAATCTGCCAGAACGGCGGGAAATTGTCAAAGCTTAAGGTAAGAATCTTCTAGAAAAAATGAATGGTCTTCGTGAACCATGTGAAATGTACACTTTATGTTAGATAACACTAAATCCAAGAATTTATCATCAGAATTTGTGATGGAATTAAATTGACGCAATTCTGAACGCTCAGAGGAGTTATGAAAGAACTTCTTTTAGAACAGAAAACATTATGAATCGAGCAATTATGGAATAATGGTAGATTAAAATATCTTAGAAGAATAATAACTTTGTCTAAGAGATGAGTTTCGGGAATACCTAAAATACTTTCAAAAACATCTAATAAAAATAAAATTTGTTTTAGAATAGTGTCACCCTTTTATTAGTGATAGACTAGACGTTGTTCGAACAACAATTCGAACATTTTGAACAATTTCCAAATGAATGATCATTCGGATGATTAAACAGCATTTGACCAATCTCTACTTCTTATAGATTGTCACCATTCGCGAACTAAATAGAGTTTTATTTTAAAAAATCCGTTTATTGCGTCATAACCTATACTACAAATCAAGATGCACTATGTGCAGTTATTTTTTATTCACATACATTTACATTTTAATTTTTTTATACATCCATTACTTCAATTGAATCGTGCTCTTCTAAGAAGAAATACATCTTTTGTTAGTGTCTTTAATCAGTACTTATTGCCAGATTTTCCTCCGCTTTATTCACTATCTTAAATTGTATATTACAAGCCGTCAATATACAAACTAAACCTAAGATAAATCCGTCCAATTCTTTCATGTTTGTGTAACTGTTGTTGAAACAGCTCTTTTTTCCGACAGACAACCGATCACCGCATCCAGCGAAATACTTGTATGATGATACAGAGTTGCGGGGACATTCCCACTGATAAACTCCATTCACGTTAAGAAAACAGTAGTGGGCGCTGCGATCTGCGGACGTATCACACAGGAGCAGTAAGGATATATTCGGAAATAGCGGCAAATTCAAATTTATTTCAATAGGAACAGCTGATTAAAATAATAATTATGGTTTACGGATAACCATAAACTATAATGTATAACCTTATTGGTTATTTTTTTATGCGGGGATTTAAAAACTACGTGTTCTTTCCTATAGCCAAATAATGTGTGCAATCTTTAACAAATTTATGTGTGATCCAGTAAGATATCACGTTCAGGAGAAGTACACAGATACTCGGGTAAATAACTGTAAGAACTTCAATAGTTTATTTGTAGTAAGTGTTCTAATAATTATTATATGTACACAACAATCAAATGCTCTTGTGAAGTTCAAATTGTTATCGTTCATTGTTAAAATGTATGAAAACACAAATATTTGACATATTTCCACTTGTTTTCTTTTTAACAAAACTGAAATAAAGGCATGTATTAAAAAGTCATTATTAAAAATCAGATTCCGATGATAGGTCTGATGATGATCCTGTGTTTGCAGTAATAATCAATTAATCCACTATATCGTCAACTATGTTATCCAGCAAATACATTTTATTTTCTTCTTCAATAGTGTTTTATGCAATTTATCGATTTCGCAGCAGTTACAAGGTTAATCCCTTCTGTTAATAAAGTTGTTACTTCTGCTAACTAGAAGGTTTTATTGTTGGCAGCCACTTGATGCTTCACTTGTGCCCATACAAGTTCAATTGGGTTTAAATTACAGTGGTACGGCGGTAATCGTAAAACTGTGCGACCACTTTTTGTTACCATTTCGTCATTCATATATGGTATTGAATTATCGCCTACATATTTTTTGTGAGTTCAAGAAGCTTAGCTTTTAAAAATATGTTATCGACAACAATTTCTGTTGAAGGAAGCGCGTCTTTTTTTCATGGTTCATTAGGTAATTTTTGAGCTTTAATGGAGTGGTAGGGAGCATTATCCATTACAATAATGCAGTTGGACTCAAGATCAAGTAGAACTTTTGCCATCCACTCTTTGAACACTTCACCGTTCATTTCCTCATGATAGCCGCCCAGTTTTCTTTGATTCAAATAACAGGAGACCATTTTCAACAAACCCGGCTTCACTGCCAATATGCAAAACAATCAA
>JARFOC010000649.1:685230-698947 GCA_031763485.1 Osmoderma eremita
TGGTTTCAATGTAAAATAAATATTATATTTACACTTAATATTTTTGTACACGTAGGCAATTCATTTTCCAGAAAGAAAGAATGTACATGTCTTCTAATTCTGGATTTTTCAGATTCGTCGAAATGATGATATATTGTCTTACGAACACGTGTTTTTAGGGGGTGAATTTACAATTCCCGTAGTATCAATTTCTTTCACAATATTCCACATTTTCGCTGAGTCCAAGCTGCTTTGCAGCCAATTTTATTGATGCCGACTTCGTGTTGTCATACTTCAACTGCGAATACAGATTTTAAGTCATTAACCTTTGGCCACTGCGGATATGTTTCCCTTGAGGATTTTTTTATGGTCCCGGTAATGGGTTATCATCTCGGTCCAATACTTCTTCGTCAGCCATATTAAATCACTGAACACCCTGTAATAATTCTCAATGAACACCTTTTTGCACTTTTGATAGATAGAACATACCTCAAATTATCAAGCACTGCAACAATCGAGTTCTGACAAGAACTATTTAAAATATAATAAAAAGAATATAAGCCAACAACTATTTGATAGAAAATAGAAGACGAAAGCAGCAGAATCAAAGTGGAATGCAAGGACTAAATTTGACAAATGAGCAAATGAAATTACAGTAGACATTTTATCCAACATAAATTCATTGCGCAAAAATTATATCCTTTTCGTGTGTGTAAATCTATCGCGGATTTCAGCCAATAGTAAACTGAGATATTTTCTCCTATCTTTTCCAACGCTATTTTCTTAAAATGAACGGACTGTACATGTTTGCTGCCGTTCGTCCGTCTCTCTCTCGACGCCGCTGGAAAATGTCTCGAATTTTTGCGCTATAGTAATAAATATAAGAAATAAATCCCTGTGCTTATTCTGTAAATAACTAATTTTATCTATCTGTGAGTACATCTTTTTAATGAGAAAGTTTTTGTTTCATGTCGATATCCTTATTCAAAACATCTTACAATATTACAACGCAGTAACCTCAGCATATACAAACATAAATCTGTGTATACGTGAAGCTTTCGTCTTTCGAAATTAATTCGTTCCATTTGACAAGACATTCTTTTGCCGAGTCCACAGTTCTCGATTTATTTTCGTGCGTGGGAGTACCTACAGATACTATATAAATATTTTGACAGATTTTCTAATTATCTGGCGCCGGTGTTTATCATGTAAATTGA
Organism: Osmoderma eremita; assembly: GCA_031763485.1. Classification (NCBI taxonomy): domain Eukaryota; kingdom Metazoa; phylum Arthropoda; class Insecta; order Coleoptera; family Scarabaeidae; genus Osmoderma; species Osmoderma eremita. Next base: position 686,427 of record JARFOC010000649.1, read on the forward strand.
TCTTGTAATTAATAAGGAAAAAACTCATGTAGGAAGTGTGAAGTGTGTAAATATAATAGACAAATTTGATTTATTTTATGTTTCGTAAATGTTTGTTGCCTCTTATTTTACAATGCCCGGTAGAAACAACACTATGGGTATTATAAAGTAATTTATTTCTGTAACAAAAAAGCACCTTTGTTTCTTCTTATACCTATATATCAAACCTTAGATTTCATATGAGCCTAATGCAAAGCCCAAATACCAATAAAGTAAGGATAAAGTATTTACGTATTACCGATTGTATTAACATTTGGGCTTCATGAGAAAACATGCAACAAACCCGCTTTGTGCGTGCAATCGCTAAGAGGGATACTTTCCGCGCCTTACAAACAGTCTATACATGAAAAATTTCACGTAGGGCTCAGACCACCTTCAAGCAAAGCCTTATATAAATGTTTCTAAGAAATACTTATGCTTTGCACCAAGAAAACGTAGATCTTGCAGACAAGAAAGAAATCTTAAATATGACAAGGTTTCAAAGTTGACTGGATAATCTGTTAGGGAACGTGAGCCGCTCAAACAGATAGGCGCCAACTAGCGCGTGTGGGCTGGCAGAAGACGTGCGTGGACGCCCTCGCAAAGCGGCCTTGCGAACACGCAAATATATGGACCGTATCCTGGAATTGACAGACCATCATCAATCACTACATCGTATTACGTAAAATTTTTAGGTACAGTTTCTTTATTAATTGACAATGAAATTTATATTATACGAATCTCTGTAAAGCAGAGGATACTTTGATATATCTGTGTTCAAACCGCCGAATAGAACTATTGTTTTAAAGTAATAAATTTTATTCTCCAACATCATTTCAGGCTAATTATGAAAAAATTGTGTTGAAATGTACAATGCCCAAAAGTTATACTATAACAATATCAATCAAAAAAACTTAATTGAGAGAATTAGTACTGACGTCAAAAGATGGCAACTCTGTGAAACTTCTTCCCAAAAAAAACAAGCTACATAACCTCGCATTCTGCTCACGTTGTTCGACTTCCTTTAAAAATGCTTTATATTTAAATGTGTGTGCAGCTTGTATGATATCGTGTTTCTTTTTTGCCTTGTATTCTATCTTATTAACAAATCTCTGATGTACCTTGCTTGTAATTAGGACAGTGAGCAAAAGAAGTGCAAGTACCTACTTTTAAAGAACTCTGAGTTAAAGAAATAAATTGATTAATGCTGTATTGTATACACACGGTGATGGATTTAGGATGTAAAAATAATAAATTTATATTGTATACATATTGATCGACAGCCATCTGTGCCAACTAGTGGTCACTAATTTGTAGCTGCAACAGCTAGACATTAACGTATATTGTGTTACGATTACACTGTAAATAGGAGGATAATGTTTTGTTATGAAATGGCTAAATAAAAGTCTTCGTTCTATTAAGTATTTTCACTCAAAAAATATGGCAAATACATCACTTGAAGAAGAAAAAAGGTAAGTGATTATGATTATTGGATATTGAGTCCGTGTTAGACTATAAGATCTTTCATACATTGGTGCCACATCTACGAAAAAACGAGAAAGATGTATAATTAGTACGAATTATGATTAGTGCGATCGTTTTAGTATATTAGCAGTGCCGACTCGGTCGGGGGTGCATACCGCTATCACCATATCAGACTATATACGTTACTGTTTCCAACATGTACATCTACGATTTTCGAGCTATCACTTTCTTGCTGATGAACATCATATGTAGCTATCCCTTATCTGACCACACGTGGAACCGGAAACGGAAATTCATGCGGATTCCGTGCGATTTATAATGGGACGTATGCGATTTCACAATTTATTAAACAGGCATCAGTGCCATTAGACTTAGATTAGACTTCTGTCAATTTGTGGTCAATGTCAATTACTGTTGTCTATCTGTATGAGCGAGCTATTTTATGTTGACATTTAAAAATAGGTTATGCGTCAGAGCTGGTATTATCTCTGATGTATGTCAAATTTAATTCAAATTTCGCGCGCTTCTCACGCCATGGTCCACGCATGGTCAGGTGCGAATAAGAAAATACGAATAACCGTTGTTAGACAGAAATGCTGATCTTTTTTTATGTCTGTGATATGTTGGAAACATAGTTGGAAATCATAGCGGTATCCATGTAATATACATATGTATATGATCTAAGGGGTATGTAGAGGAAAGTAGCCTAATACCGCATGGGTTCCTATTACCGGATAGCACGATATTCGATTGTGTGATAACTAACAAATAGAACTAAACTTCTATTTTCTGCTGAAACAACAGATTTCTGTAACGTATACAAACGTATATTTGTCCGTTGTTTTGCCGATGAGGTTTTATTGGAATTTCAAAATTCTAACACTGCGTAATAGTGCCGTTATATTTGCAAACGATAACCTAACATGATAACTTATCATACCATCGGATAAGGGATATTTTAGACTTTTAATATATATGTATATAAATGTATGGGTAATGTGTTTTTATCTTTATAAATGAAACTAAATTTACTCAGGTCCGATATTAGGAACCAGTTGCGTATAAATAGGAATTATGGCGCAATGTTTGTTTCATTTAGACGGATAAACAAGAGAACAAATCAAAATTAGAAAAACGAAAAAGTTGGGATAAACAAGACGACCCAGCGGTGATAATTTTAGATGGCCACTACCCACCACTCGCAACATGGACCTAATTGATTTAGTACGAGAAAACCACATTGATATTGTGTGCCTGCCCCTTTACAGGACAAATCATAACAGAACGAGCACAAAACGATGGCATAATTGGATTTTGAAAAGTTGAAATTGTGATGGCTACGTCAAGTTCAGGGGGAGTGCACTAGTATACCTTTGGTGTCAACCAGAGTTTCCTCGACGGATAGAGGGCTCTGAGTGCAAAACTTTATCTGATAGGAGACTCTGAGAGAAAAAATTCTAGAACTCCGCATATAGTTATAGTGTTCACAAGTATTGACAGTATTGTGGTATTGACTTTATTATTATTATTATTATTGGCTACTGACCTTGGAGAGTATGAAAGGTGTCTTCGTTATATTAATAAGAACTACCACACAACATTATTGATAACCAGGTATTTAAATCAAGGCTACATAGAAAATTTCTTTAGCCAAATTAGGCAACATTTTCGAAGAAATGTTAATCAAATGCATCATTATAAAACGTTACTGATGAATAACTATTCCAGCAGCCACTCATTTGGAGCAAATTGCGTGACTGAAGATTCCGTAGATTTAATAAAATATGAGGAAGAGAATTTCTCTTGCAAAATATACCTACTGGTTAATAATGAGACATATGGAATTTGAGAGTCGTATTATTCAAACGCACACAGTTCGTTATGTTGATAAAATATCCATACGCTACATTAGTGGCTTTATATAAAAAAAATTGGTGGTTATAGATGTGAAACCTGCAAAAATAACATTAGGTACATATATGTCACGATAAAATACTCGAATGGCATGATCTAATTTTTCACAAGGACTCCTCTAGCAGTGTGCCTTACCGTTTAAGATACCGTACATGAAATTTTATCAAAGGCTCGTATAGATCTTATATTATTTGAAATTTGTTGCAATAAATATGTTTTAAAAAAAGGTTTTTTGATGTACTTTTAAGTATTTTAAAAAGTGAAATATATTTCAATTTCAAGCCGTGCCATCACACTAAAGAAATAATAAATGAAATTTTATATAAATTTTTAATATTTGGTATATTTCTTTGCGTAAATGGGATTAACAGAAGTATTCAGGGAAACGACTGGGGCGCAAGTCGTAGGGACCAAATATGTATACGGCGGAAAAAACTTGTAATATTTACTTACTTAATAAATTCATTCTTAATTTTATAACTTCTGTTTTCATTTCATATCCGTCTTACGTAAAATATTACCATTTGCAACGTATACTATATTTTTTAAAGCCCGCGCATGCATGCAAACAGTATTTTGGAACGATGCTGTTTTCCTAAACTACATTAATCTGTAATCAAGCCACGCATTCTGTGTTACATTTCTCAAAAATCATTATTTCTTTATTGGCATAACATTTTCGAATATGTTAATCGCAACTGTCATGCGTTTCCTTTGCGCAACTTGTGTGCTCACTTTCTGAACATAATTATAGATATGAGAAAAAAAGTTTGTACAGAAGAATGAATACATTTACGTACGGTAGAACGTAATTATGCATCCTGTCAAGTTTGAAATAAACGACATTTGACGGCCTAATCTGTTTAGTTGTATTCGCAGACCACCAGATAGATAGGTAGAGAAATTTAAGATTAAGTGCCCCATCTATCCTACCTATATTATCTCTGGTCAAGTTGACCAACCTTTAATCGCAAATATTTCGAGCACGAAGAGCACGAGAGCACAAAATGAGATCTTGACAGCATAAAACGAACACAAAACGATGGAATAGTTACATTTTAGGAAATCGAAAGTGTGGTGGCTATGAAGTAGGATAGTCCATATTTAAGCGCAAATCGAGAACGGAAAGAGCACAAAATGAGATTTTTAAAGCACAAAACAATGGCATAAATTTTGAAAAAACAAAGGTGTGATAGCCAACTTGACGCACCTGACGTAACTAAGGTTCGTAAAATCCCACAATGCGGCAAGGAGGGAGGGAATAGAGGGCACCTAAACTTACACCACCAGTAGCAACAAAATAAAACTCCTTAACAAGTAAACAATTTATTACCGATCTTTGAATTTGATGGTGATATTAATATAACATAATTTGCTTAACTAACTTTACAATCATTTAAATCTTCAGATTTTGACTGTAATTTCCTGACATCCTCAAAAATAACTCCTTCTAAGTCAAGTACTTCTTTTGGTTTTTTATACTATAACAAAATGTAAATTGTAGTCTTCACTACACTCTACAACTCTACACTCACTAAATTATACAAGAAAAAAAAACATTATCTTTTTATTGGTCAATTTGTTTTCTTGCTAAATAAATATATTACCATACTTAAGACTTAAGTATATACTTACTGTAATAATCAGAGTATTATATTTATGTGTAAATTGTATAGCGTCTTGCTGAGGTACCAAACAAACTCTTTCCAAATCTGGAATTAACAATTTCTTAAAATACTTCTTATTTGTCGTTCTCACTATTAAACATTTATTTTCAGAATCTGCAGTAACAGAATATGTTTCCAATGGATACGGTAAATTTCTAATTCGCCATTCCAAAATATTCTTTGTTATGCGTCTTGATATGAAAGGCTGTAAATAAGTAGATTGAGGAGACAATGATGACATAACATGCCAATTAATTTATATTTTACGGGATGCATTTGTTTGACACACACAGAGGAGTGGTAAATCACATATATACTAATATCATGCATTACCTGATTTGAGTTTTCTTTTATTATACATGATCCTTTTTGTAATTGTGTTGGCTCTGGATCCCCAATTTCAATCTCCCAATCCCCTTCGTCTCCGATATTAGTTTTTCTCCTCCAAGCCCTGCGTGTTAACACACCAGTGTCTAAATTATATTCCTCTACCATTTCCTCGTTCTTGCTAAATTCATAATGTACCTTTTTTAAATTATTTTGAGTGATGCAAGATCTTTTGGCACTTCTTAGTCTCGAAAGCCAGTCAGTCATAATTGTCTATACTTCACTCTACACCTGGAAAAAGAAGCTGCTAATGTAGTTCTGGAATTTTAATTTTATAAACTTATTGATCAAACAAGTAGATCATGAGTTGTCAAGTGCGAGGTAATTACATAGCAACAATACTGTATTAATGCTATTTTCAATTCAGTAATATTTATTCTACATATTTATTCTTTCGCTTAATTTCTTCATTTAACAAATTAAGTAACAAATGGTAACAAAGATCGATACACCGAACATATCTAATTTGAGTGATCATGTTTGGTTATGTATTCTGACATGGTAATGCAGATTTTTAATGGAATTTCCTATAAAAAGGATTGGGATTCCATTGACTGAGTCCAAAATACAAAAGCTATATCAAAGATGGCAGCATGAACAATATTATACTTTATACCTTGCTTTTAATTTATGTCATAATATAACTGAATTTACTAAGTAAAAAAATTACAGGCAAAACCATAGTTAATGTATTAAAGAATATAAAAAGAAACGAGGGAATACAGAAATTAAATTATTATTATTATTAGTTACCTGTACTGTCCTTTGTAATTTTATTTTGACCTAGATATAAATTAAGCTTCTTAAGGAAAGATGGCGCAATTTCTGGCATTTGTTCTAATTTTGATGAAAGTGGTTTTATAAATAAACTTTCGATTTTGTGAAAATAAATTTGTTATGTAATATGTGTTAATATCTGCAACATGTATTTTCAAAATACTAAACTCCAGGCGTTTTTTTCGCGACGTGCGGTTTGAAAACGCTGCGTACTAATATATACAAGGGTACTATTTCAAAACATGTCATTTTGGCGATAAAAGCGGTGTATAAGATCGCTTCAAAATACTTTCAAAGTGGGGGGACGCTTTATGTGATAGCGACAATTGACATTACAAAGTTGTTTTGGCAACAAATACTATATCAGCTGTGTTAACGTCTATTTATTTAAGTCTCTGTACGTTTATACATAGCAAGTGATTAAGAGATATTGTATTAGTGAGATCAATGTTTAGGTAAATACAGCCCAAGCAGCACAATTCAAATTTGCCGCAATAATTTTTGGCAACTTCAACTTAAAGATATTAAAATACCCATTGATGTAATACAATATTGTAGGTAATTTCATGCTTTAGTATTGAAGTTAGTGAAAATAATTGCGGCAAATTTGAATTTTGCTGCTTGGGAGGTGCCGATGATAACCAATAAACTGGAAGAACTTATGTTTTGAAAATGTATATATTACTTTGTTTAACCCCTTCAAAAGTCAATAAATACATTTGCTGTGTGCAGGCGTAGTCATTTCTCAATAATTCGAAACTGTTTCAAACGTATATATATTTTACGGAAGGTAAAATTGATGACATATAACAGGAAACCGCTTTAAAATACACAACAAAACTCTATGTCGCGAAAAAACGCCTTATATTTGTATGACATTTGATTGTCAAAAATTGACATATTTCACAACATTCATTCATAAGTTACAACGTGGGTATTATTACTTTAAGAACTTTTAATTTTTTTAGCAATTCATTAAATATAAAACAATGCCAGTAATTTCCGTGAAGCGAGATCTGCTCTTTAAGGCGCTGGATACAGTGTATAGTAATTTTCGATAGAACTATGTTTAAAAACATCACTTTAATTGTATATTATTTCAGGTGATGAGCAATTTGCAGACTTATGTTTTCAATTTGGATTAGAATTAGATGAAGTTGTAAGTAATAAATAGTTTATTAAACATATTCTTGGATTAATAATGAGTATTCATTTTAGACGACTGAGAAGCAAATGATTTTAAAAGAACAAGGTGAAGACACAAATCTTAGTGTTGATGCTTCAGAGGATATTATATATCGAATAGATATACCAGCTAATAGATACGATTTATTATGCCTTGAAGGTCTTGCCCGAGGACTATTGATATTTCTAGAAAAGTATTTTATACAAAACTAGGGTTGGTCAGATATTGGAAACTGGTGAATGCTTTATTTTAATTATCTACAATGGTCAAGAATATTTCGTGGTCCATATATATACAACTTTATGTATCTTTATAAATGTGCTTAACTTTTATTGAATGATATAATTTTAATACAACGTTATTAAAATATAGGGTCCGCATAGATTGGTACAAAAACTACACGTGGTGTTACCCTTTGTTAAGTTCTGAATTGAAGATATGTTCGAACTCTTGGTCCACAAATAGGCATTATTATTCGCTATCTGTTGATGGAGATAGCAGTGATCTTGCATTTTAGGGACCTCGATCATCGGGTACCCGTAACTCACACCCTTTTCTATGAGGCTATATCAAATAATAAACAGATCAAAACGCCCGATAGTTTATATAGACATACCCTGTTCGCAGTACCTGTTACAAATATATGTAATATAAGACATAGAAGTGTTTGATATTTGTGGATTTTGTAGTATACAAAGAATTGTATGCATGCCATTAGTGAGATGATAAGGAACAGATAATAATGACAATAATAATATAATAAAATCTTATCGTTTTGATACATTCTCTTTAAAATTGGGAATCCATGTATATTAAAAAGAGATGGTTTTTAAGAAATTTTATTGTTTGTATTAATGAAAATGACCAGACACAAACTTCTAAATTAAACATAATAAATAAATAAGTACAATTTTAATGCAGATTGCACCATCTGTGTTAACACTGCATACATGCATTTTCTAGTAAATAAAGCCATATTTTATTTATTTTATTTTCTTTTACCCTTTATAGGTAGTTACTATTAATAGATAGTTTATTTAATTTATAATGAATAGCGCAACTATATCATGTAGTACACGTAAATTTACGTAATATATCTACATATATCAATTCGATCACGTGTATTTTGCTTCGTTAACATTTTGATGGTGCTCTGTAGAAAGGGGTGTGGCTTGTGAGTATTTGGCACATGCGCCCGATTCAGGTTCTTAAAATGCAGGATAATCGTGGTAGCTGCAATTAAGAATAAACAAGAATTTTTAATGCTATTTCTTCATAAACGTTTTGAAGTCAGAAAAACGTTTGTTTCTAACATTTCCTCATTGACATACTTTCAAAAAAAACACATTTGGCGGCGCTGTGAATAATAAGTTTGTATTCTAATGTGATTTCAATCAAGAAAATTACTGTCAAATTTTGACTTGCATTTAATTCTACTTTCATGGTATAATTTTGTATACCGTATTTATTCTAATAGGCACCGCGACGTTTAATTATTTAGGTCATCTATCTTTGCAGCGTTTAAAAGAGGTGCGACATTTATTAGAGTTTATTTCGGCGTTTATTTCGAATCAAACCAAATCCTCATTTTTATTCCTTTGCTATCTATCTCAAAGTATTGCAACTTAGTTTTGATACAAACGACATCGTTTTACCTACGGATTTCAATCTGAATGTGGTTAACGGAGTTCCCCTACCTACTTGACGTTGATTGTGCGCACTTCGCATAAATGCACGGCATTTATTAGAGTGCGGCGTTTATTTCATTCGGCATCTATTAGAATAGCGGCGCCAATTAGAATAAATACGGTAACCTGTATTTTTTTGTGATTATTTGTATAATCATGATTAGCCCTTGTTTCTGTCTTTTTGTTTTTTTGTTATTACTTTGTTTACTCATAATTGATGCAATGAGTATGCTGGTATGGACAGGGTTAAAATAAAAAAATAAAAATGCTAACATAGCAGAACGAGAATATCACATACGTCTCCCAAACTGGAGACATCCTAGTGGAAATGTATTTCAAAGGCTGAATCTACGTCTCCACATGAAACTGGTTGAATACAAGAAATGCTAATGCTGGTCGACCAAGACAAAGACGTACAATACAACTAGAAAAGCTTGGTTCTATGAGAAAACCGTCATCCATATCTAAAATTCAGCCACTCTATGAAAACAATAACATATTTCGAATACATTTTTGCGACCATCATAAATAGGATTCAAGAATGTGGCGACATTTTAAGACTTATTCTTTGGAGTGATTATTTTATGTTTACCAGAGATGGTGTATTTAATACTAATAATTTTCACCGTTGCGCAGAAGAAAGTTTTCATGAATTTCGGGAATATGATCACCAAAGTAAGTTTTCCAATAACGCTTCGCTGGGCATAATAAGTTACAGGATCATTGAGCCAATTTATCTATCAAACCGTCTTGATGACAACGGGTATCCCAAATTATTAGAACAAGTTATAGAGGAGATGCCGTTAAACGTACGCCATAACATGATTTACATACACAATGACGCTCCTACTCTGCTTGTAATGTAAGAGTGGTTGGTTGAACACTTCGCATACAGATTTATTAATCGCCGCGGTCCTTATTCCCTGCGAGATCTCCCGATCTCTATTCATTAGAACTTTTTGTTTGGGGTTTCGTTAAAGAGAAAGTTTACGCAACGACATCCCAAGACGCTGACAAAGTTGATGACGGAAGTAACGCGGCAGTATTAGAAATTATACGAGAAAGGCTCGAATGAGTAGTACAGACGGTACCCCATAGTTTCCAACTATGCTAAGAAGCAGACGGATTTCAATTCGAACAATCACATAGGACGTAGATAATAGTGCCACTGATTTACTATCACGTAAGTATCTGAAAAGTGAATCATTTCTGTTTTAAAGTACACTGTAATTTACCATTTTTCGTGAAAGAATTGCAAGGACTGTGGGCTGGTATCACTAATACGCAGTATCGGGAAATCCACACCACACAAATTAATTTAATAAAATTCGGGACATATGTTTCAAGAGCACGTCGGCTCCCACTATCAGCCAATTCCCGGGAATTGATTGATAATGGGAGCTCTTGAAACATATGTCCCGAATTTTATTAAATTAATTTGTGTGGTGTGGATTTCCCGATACTGCGTATTAGTTACCATTTTTCAATATGCACTATGTTGACAATAAATAACTTCAAGAGCAAATCATACCTCGCGTAAGAATTTAAAACGCCATCTGATACTTTAAATTCAGAAAATATTACGGTACCTACCGATAGTATTCGAGTACACTGTTGCCAAATATACCTTTCAAGTGGTCCCTGAAAACGCACGAAGCTTGATACAACATTTTAACATTAAGATTTTCGATTCAAAACTGAACGGAGAATGCGTGTAGTTTTTGTGGCAATTTATACACAATCTGTATATTAACAGAGTTACTACTTAGCTAAATTATATTAGTTCGGGCAAAGCTCGATATATCCGTTTTTGATATCTTACATGATAAGATATCAAAAAAAGTTATTTACGAAAATTGTAGACAGTCTTCAACTTAACATTTTAAAATTATTTTCATATATACAGGGTGTTTCAATCACCAGGGTGAGCCAAACATACGTTTTCTTAAATGGAACAATCTGTATATTATTTCGGATTTCGGTTAAGCTCATGCCTCACACCCCCAATACACAATTTCATTGAATTATACAGTGTATTTCAGAAGTTATGGTAAATTTTATATGCAAATCACTGGAGGTTCAAGGTCTTGTAAACTTCAAACAACACAGTCTGAAATTTTCTTTTACAAACATATTTTTTTTATATTAGCCCACTTTTATAGCAAAGTGACATTTTTTTCAAAATTATCAAATACATTCATTTCTCAATTATTTTAAATGGATCACCCTGTATTTTATATCATAAAAAAAAAGAATAGTTTACTTTTATTTTTATTAAACACTTCATTTATAACAGAACTTCATTGTAAACAGTTGGGTTAATTAATTAAATGTTAATCATTAGTGTAAGTTATAAATGTTTGTATTTTGTAGTTATATTAAACATTAACCGTCATTTTTCATGACTAATTTGTTATATTAAAATAATTTCAAAGAATCTCACTTTTTAAAAATACTTTAAAATATCTTAGAAAATAATGACTTTATGTATAGAGAGTGCTTAATAAAAATGAAAGTAACTATTCTTTCCTTTTATGATATAAAATACAGGCTGATTCATTTAAAATATTTGAGAAATCAATGTATTTGAGTTTTGACTCGCTCTGTATTCAGTTTTGACAATTTTGAAAAAATCTCATTTTCCTATAAAAGTGGGCCAATATAAAAGTCTATGCTTGTAAAAGAAACATTTCAGACTGTGTCGTTTGCAGTATACAAGACCTCGAGCTCAGTGATTTGCATATAAAATTGACCATAATTTCTGAAGCATGCAATGAAATTGTATATTGGGGATGTGAGGCATAAGCTTAAACCAAATCTGAATAATATATAGGTGTTCCATTTAAGAAAACGTATGTTTGGTTCAGCCTGGTAATATAATAATAATAATAATATATATTTGCCCAACAGGTAACCCCCGTTTACAGGACAAAAAAATTAATTACAGAAATGTCAATACATCGAAACAAACAAATATATGGTGCGTTAAAAAAACTGTAGCAATAATTTATTACTTGACAATGCCGGTGAAGACGTCATAATACGAAGTAGCATTGCGGGTCACACGGTAGCATGGTGATCGAAGTAGCAGGTTAGTCCTTGGCGTTGGTAAACTGAAAACAGACATGTGACGAGACGCGAAACGAGGAACATTAAAACGCACAATCGACAGCAGATAAGGACAATCAACTTTGTTGCCAAAAAGTTTATACAGAATTCGAGCGCTATCGAGTTCGCGTATATATGAAAATAATTTTAAATTGTTAAGTTGAAGACTGTCTACAATTTTCCTCAATAACATCTTTTTGATATCTTATATGATAATGAGGATCTCGAACGGATATCGGAATTTGCGGATAGCAACCAGTTGGAAATTAACCCTTCCAAGTCGCGGCTCAT
>JARFOC010000649.1:702900-720548 GCA_031763485.1 Osmoderma eremita
TTTTTAAATATATTTTTTATATACTTCATCTTTTGAACGTACGTGCCGGCTATTGGCAGAAATCTTCTTTTTTTGATCTAACTCAGATAGAATATAGGAGTAGTCTGTGGAATATAGCATCGCCTACTTCACTTTCTTGGCGAAAACTAGTTCCATAAGATTTTGACACGACCCGCAATATAGGAGTATTATATGTGTATGTACAAAGCATATTATATGGTTTGACAGATATATAGACAGGTTATGGTTAAAAAAATACGAAAAGTGTCAATACTAAATAGAAGGTCAAAATGTCAAATGTCAAGTAAGTGCGTTGACAACTTACCTTATCTATACAACTGGCAACACTCTAATTGAAGAAATCCTACGCGGACGAAACGTCACTAGATTTGACATATTTGACATGACTATGCATTTGCTAAATGTAAAGTTGTGTTTGGTTCTGTTGGTATGATTTTAACGTTATCGCTGTCAAAAGTGGGCTGTTTCGTTGCGAGAGCTGTATATATACATATATCGCGCATATTATCGGAGTATGTGGTAAAAGGTTATAGAAAGAGACGCCATTTTGATTCTTTGTTTTTGTTGCTACCACTTACCTGAGCAGTGTAATCATAGGGGTATTAAGTTTTTTTCTTGAATACTAAAGAGACTTTTATTTGTGTGTATACTAAAGAGTAAACATCCCACATTCCTTGCAATCGTTATTAATCAATAAAAATCTTATACTAAAAGTGTTTTATTGTTTTGTATCTACCCATATGACGGGCTATTTTAATAACGTGCATTAATGTGGGTGTGAAGCATCTAACTTGCTCTTTACTTGGAAGCGTTTATTCAGTATTTCATTGTGTCCTTTTTTTAATGGTTAATTAATAATAATTATTAAAATAACCTAAAAGAACAATAAAGCTTTGCAACATTTTGTGGACTAAATATTTATTTGTTGCACTTTACATATCTGCATATTGATGTAATACTATTTCTCACATGAACTTATGTTGAATAAAGTGGAATATCACTGATAACTTCTTTTTTTATGTAAAGTCATTTTTGAGTGCTCACATAACCAAATAATCCAATAAAGTTATAGTTTACAATAGCCACACATTTTGCATAAATGATAATTATCTATTAGTTCCCATCATGCTGATATTTTATATTTCAAATTTGACGAATGACGTATCTGACGTAAATAAATTTCTTCCCTGTAAAGCTAGCGTACTGACTTAAATGTACCATCTTTTTCAAATTAAATGCGAATCGAAACTTCACAAATGTTCGATCATTAACATGAACGTGTACTTTAAGTTGCATAAACGATCGAAGATTTGTCGAGTTTCGATTCGCATTTAATTTGAAAAAGATGGTACATGTGTTGAGTCTAGGCGCGCGCACATGCATTCGTGTATATTTTTAAATTTATTTTTATCTCACATATTCGTGTCGATTCAGTTCGTTCCGGTCATTTGGTCGCGTTCATGATGGCAGAAGTTATTATTGCTGAAGCTACTTATATAGTTATTTCAAATTTATTAAAAAAAGAAAAAAACACATAAAAAACCGAAGAGACTCTGGATCCTAACTGAGCACACATGCAGGATATGACCCCTTTGAAGCGGCGAAAAAACCGACAGCTGATAGCTCAGGCTATACGCGTTCGTGGTGACTCGTGAGGCCATAAACATGCGTTGAGTCGCTTCAAATGACACGTCCATATTTGAATGTGTATGTGCATGCGTCCGGACGCATGTACATTCAAGTCAGTACGCGGCTTAATACATACAGTGATTTCAGCGCCCTCTAGTGTATTCTTAAAATGAATCGAGTATAAAATACACGGCCTCCTATATACCAAGTGCACGCGGCACATATGGAGCCTAATTTGTCGGACTAGAAATGTATTTCTCCTATGTACCTATGTATTAGATAAAAACGAGTCCAGCTATACATTCGCACATCAGGGTAAATATAATATGGACTTTCACCCTAACCGGTCTTGCGCATCTTTAGTTAAATGCAATATTTTAGTTTTATACAGAGCCCCGCTTAGTTTGTATGTGACCAGTAATACGCGTTTGTTGTACATATTTAATATCCTCTCAATAGTTTTATATGGAAAGCTGACGTCACTGTACTATCGGTTTGGTTTGTCATTTTAAAATCACGAAAATTATCAACGTGCGGGACTGGATTGATTACAAGTTTATCTTTAAATATAGATCATGATGGTGGTCACACAAAAAGCACCGTAAAGTGGCGCTCTCTTTGAAACAAAAAAAATCCTTGAACTAAAGGTACGCAAGACCGGTTAGACTGAAAGTCTATTTATATTTAGGAGGCCATGATAAAATAACCGTCATTTTGACATTTACTCAAAACTTCCCTAACCTACCTCCAATCGACCGCAAAGACGAATATACATCCGTTGCGCACAAGCGGGTTCTGTGAAAACAACATAAATATATTCGTGACTATTTTATTGGTGTGGCCAGACTGTCCATGCGGCAAAATTTTCGTCAGATTTAACGCAAACATTGGGTGTGGACGCTGCTTAAGGTGCGGTGCAGAGATTATATAGTAAAGAGAGATGGGGCACTTAACGTTAAAATTGTGTGCCTATCCCTCTGGTAGTCTGCGAACCCAACTAAACAGACTAGCGCGCCAAATCTCATATATTTCAAATTTGACAGGATGCATAATTCCATACATAATTCTATTCATTTTTCTATACAAGCTCTTTTTCGCACAATGTCGTACACAAAATGTCCCAAAAAGTGTATGCATTCTGCCGTGCAGATTTTTAAGTAGAACATGTTCTATAATTCTGTTCAGAAAGTGACCGCACCAGTTGCGCAAAAACACGCATTGGCAGTTTAGATTAACGTATTCCTAAAGGTTATATTTACAATTGGGATTAACCTTTTTGCTTACAACACGAATTAGAATAAACACACTGTTCGGATTACTCCTCCCACACAAAATTGTAATTAATTCGGGACTCATCAATCTTTACAGGCAAAATACACAATAATAATAAAAGTAACGATAATAATTAAACAATAAGTATACGCACAAATTAAAAACCAAAAGAACTAAAATTATAATATAAATTAAAAATACCCCACCACTCTCTGCAGAGCTCTAGAATTTTACACTCATATTAGATAAAGTTGCGGGTGCGGTGTTTGACACATCGCCCTGTATCCAGAAATAGTGTCTATTTCTGGATACCGGGCGAAAAACCCTGATTTTTTCGCTTCTCAAGGCCAAAGTGCTCCATCAAGTGTAGAGCCTCACCATTTGAACGTGCGTGAAACCACAAATTTTAGTGGCTACTACTACATTTATGTCATTTCTGTGATATAAAATCATTTCATAAAACACATTTGTCTGTTTCTGATCATTTTTAAGACTGAGGTTAATCACTTATCGCACCTGCAAACACAATATTCTCAAATAACTGGCTCCCTCTTCTTCGAGTTAAAAAAACTATTTTTGATATGGGCGAACGTAAAACAATTTCCTCTCAAATTTAATATAATTAAAATTTCAGTTTTAAAACGTACTGGTGAGGTTATTCATTTGTCGCAGAGTGTATGTATGTAAGGCCGCATTTAGGTCAATTGGAACTATTCAGGGACGGAGCGGGTTATCTTATCTAATTAGATTATTTAAAAAAACATTTACTAATTCTAGCTAAAAGGTTTAGATCTTCTGAATATTTCGATAATTATAAAATGTCTTTAATGTTTAGTTTTCTTAATTTACCCAATTACACATTTTTAAAAGTGATTTCTACTTTTGAAATTGCGTTTTTTTCAGATTTTGCCTTCTTTCCCCGAAGGTGTGCTGAGGTGGTATGCAACGGAAGAATTATAGGAAAAATCGGTGTTCTACATCCCGATGTCTTAGCAAAATTTGAATTAACTAATCCATGTTCTGCATTAGAAATTAATATCGAACCTTTTGTTTAAGAATACATATGCTTAATTAATCTTGTTAAATATGAATAAATATATGAATCTATTGGAGTTGTTTTAATTGCAATTGAATTATGATTATTCAGAGAATTAATAGTAATAGTATTAATAGAGTTCTGTATGAACTTTGGTTACTGAAAAATACCTGATATAGACTCTGCTTCATAGAGGACGCGCAGCAGTCGCAATCATACCTACGGAACTAGATTTTTCTTGGTCGGCCATAATAGAAAATGGCGACGGAGATGAAATAAGTGTAACGAATGTACTGTATTTTGTGCGTGTAGTGAAGTTTAATATTGTAGCAAAACAGTGTAATTGTATTTAGTTTTAATGACAGGTAAAAATGCAGAATGTAGCACAAGGATCCACCGCAGATAATCCGAAAATAGAAAAAGTGAATGTTCACCACGATATAGGAAACTCGTCGTCAACTCCCCATTCAACCAATTCCAGCCCTGCTAAATCGGAAACAGAAACATACTCGGAACATCGAAGATTTATGTCTGATTCATCCGAAAGCGAAGAGGATAGTGTCTCAGAGGTAGGCAATTGTTTTTTTATGACATTCTCTTGTTTTTCGTCCATTACTGCCTTTGCCTCGAGGCTCAAGTATCAATGAACTTCTGAGAGACATCTTGTGGCAATCATGTCTGTGTCGCACATTGCTTGCCCTCAGGAATTTTATTAACACTATTATATGTATTTATTTACAATTTGGAATATTAATGTATTAGCCAGCCAGAATTGTCTGCGACGACAGGCGTCACTATTGTCTTATGTGAATGTGCTACCGCCGCGGACGCAAGCAATCGGTTCATAGAATCTGAAGTATACATATAACACGGCGTATTAGCAGTAAATTGCCCTCTTTTTATTCACAAGTGTGAAAATATTGCTCATATACGTATTATCGATATGCTTCTTTAGTATTGTCACGGGAAAATGTCAATGCCAACGGCTATTCTTTGAATCAGCATTCGCGAATAGTCTGGGAGAACCTGGAACATTCCTGCTTTTTTCTATTTACAATTATAATGCGGTTATGTTTAAAAATTAGGAAAATTTTATTAGCTTAAAGTGCAACTGTAAATATTAATTGGGAGTAAAGGTTTTTACGGCGGTTCCTGGTGCGTTTTAATAACATGCGTAGAGAACAACACAGAAATTTTGTTAATGTATATAACCTCGATTCTGTCATAATTATACTTTAAATGTCGACTGGATAGCATCCTGGAATATGGTCGATATAGTGAATTTGATTAGATTTCTTTGTGCCGCTTGTATTGAAAACAGATCGAAAATCTCACTCCTACAATTTCAACTTCTAATTTTATTGAGTATAATACATAATGCTTCCTACGTCATTCTGCAACCTGCATAACTATTGAAATAAACCGACTTTCTCTGACCATTGTTTGTAACGAAATAATCTATTATTTTTTTCTGCTTGTCGCAAGAAATAAAATAAATATTTAAATTTTTACGCAACTAATTAATAAAAAAAAACGGAGTGTTAATTAATTTTTGATATTTCAAGTAGAAAAACTACATTTATATAATTGCTTGATTAATAATTAATGTAAAATACATAAATAATAATTTCTAATAAATATTTTAAATACACCAAAAATATATTCGAAAGCTTCATTAAACTTCATTTATTAAGGCGGTTTCACTGTCAACTAGCTGTAAGTTTTAGAATTTATTTGGATTTCCATAAAAATAGATAAAGCAAACGGCAAATGCAATGAATTATTAACTTACTTATTAAAAAAATTCCGGATGGAATATTTTACGGAGTAAGAATAAGAAATTCTTTTGAATTTACAATTTGGGAAAAAATTAAGAGAAGTTATTTATTCCTTTTAATACATTTCATGATTATTTAATTTATTTTCACTCAAATTTAACAAAAAACTTAAAGCCATCTTCAGCAGTGAAGCTAAATTCAATGCTCTTAAATCCTACAACTACTCACTCGTATGTAAAAAAAAAGTGCCTAAAGCAATTGATGATGAAAATATCAGTCTAGGGCGCTAATTGTGCAGTTAATATTGTTCTAATATGTTCTAAGTATATTACACGTAATAACATAGGTTGTCAAAATACAAGAAACATGATTTAATCAAAGGTGTCAATACTATATGAAACAGTTTCTTTTTCATATTTAAGTTTGTTTATTATTTATTAAACTATTATTAAATACAAGTATTATAAATGCTCTGCTGTTATTCTTTTTTGTATGAGACATCCAAAAGTGTGCAAAATTTTTACATTTTGTGTAGTTTATAACATATTCTTGAAGAGTAGGTTACTGGTCAGGGATTTACAATTGAGCGTCAAAAATCCGAAGTAATAATAATAGTGTATTGTAACGGTGAAATATATACAAGGAAATTTAAAATTAATATTCATTTAGCGACAAACAAGGCGAAGTTCACTAAGAATTGCTTTTGCCCGTAACCTTGAAATACAAATAGTGAAAATTAAGGGATAATGCCTAATAAATAAACATTCGGTCAAGAAGAAAAAATGAGATACAATTAAAGATAATATACATGATAGAAGTGGGGTGCTGCATGGATTAACAAAGCTGCGGATGAAATAAAATACCTTTAATGGTAGGTACCTCGGGTAGTTGGATTACGGATTTGTTGGGATTTTCAAATAAAACTTAAGAAACCCTTTATATGTTATTATTACTGTACTCATAGTGAATTAAAAGTAAGGGTTTTGTAAATGTTTACTGCTCACATTTTATTGGAATGAGAAAGGACTCAAACCAAGAATGCATATGTATAGTGGAATCAGAATTACCTGATTGTGTTGGTGTACCTGAAAAATTGATACGAAAGTAAGGGTAACTTCAGAGCTATTTTGAATCAGTCAGTAGCATCTATAGTTTTTTTTTCTGTGCTGACGTAGTGCCTTAAAAAGGATTCAATTTTATGTAGAAAATTATTGAACAGTACTTATCACAATGTATTGTCAGTCTAGTAAGAGAGTATTTTAATTACCACTCCAGATTTCTTATTTGTTAAACAAGTAAAATAAAAACAAGAAAGATTTCTTAGTACGCGAATGACAATTAAAAAGTACACGCAAATTTTTACAGTAGAATGTATATGGTAAAAGTAACAAGCAAAAAATATCTACTTCCGAATTACCAACTTAATCAGGGTTTTACGATGTCACTGTATTTAAATGATGTAATAAAAAAGCTTCCATCTTTGTTTATTCTTTATTGAATAAATTATATTTTAATTAGCACTGTAGCTTCCACAAATATAATATATTATTCCTATAAGAATACAGAAACTGTTATCCGCAAAACAATATTTTCTTAGATAGAAAACGACCTACTTCCATTTCTTGTATCAAAAAATTTACGGTGGTTGTTTTGACAATTATTTTCATTAAACTTTACCTCCCAATATTGTTAACTTACTAACAAAATAACCAATTGAAAATGTTTAAACGATTATAAGTTTCATATAAAAATTAAGTTGGTTTTGGACTAAAAAGAATGCTAAAAAATTATAGAAATTTGATCCACCTTTTTATATAAAGGTGAATTACCAGCTAATTAAATGTGTATATTATATACAGGCTGTCTTATAAGTCCGTAGTACCCTCATTTATAGGCCGATTTTAATAATTGAAACGGAAAATTAAATGGCTGGATGTAGGCTATAAAATGATCTGATAAAATTATTTATAGCCCCTTAAGCGTTTTAAGATTTCAGGGCCAATTTGTTTAAAAAATTAGACTACATTTTTTTATGATTCTGATGAAGATTTTTTTTTCTGAAAACAACGATGTATCACAAGCATACCTTTACATATAAAATTGAATGAAGAATTAAAAAAAAAGTCATAAAATAATTATTTAGTCGTGTGTAAAAATACCACTAGCTTTGGAAACAAATGACGAGCACCAAGCGTTATTCGAAGCGCCGTATTTTGTCAATTCTTCAGTAATCGTTGTAACTGTGATCGACTTGGACGATCTCTGTTTTCATTGAATAAAGTCTCGCAGCTCGATAACTATTATCACCGCCTTCAAAATAAGCTCGAAGCATATCTAAGCGCTGTTCGTTCATTATGGAAAAAACAATCAACGTGACAGATCGTGCGACATTTGTTTTTTTTTTCCAGGCAACTTGATTTACTAAGTTATCACATTGTAACACCGCAATGCCCTTCGATTCCCGCTTGGTGCTCGTCATATGTTGCAAATGCTAGTGATATTTTTACACACGACTAAATAATTATCTTGTTACTTTTTTGAAATTTTACTTATGTAAAGGTATACACTTGTGATACATGTTGTATTCAAAAAAAAAAAAATTTCGCCATCAGAATCATAAAAGAAAACAGTCTCTAATTAAAAAAAAAATTGTCCCTAAAACCTTAAACACGCCCTATGGGCTATATAAATAATTTTATCAGCTCATTTTTACGGTCACGACTTTCTCCTATAAGACGTATATTAAAGTGAATTACCAACTACTACATATGTATTATATATAATGCATATGTAAAAAATTAGGTAGACAGACTCAATTTATTTTACTGGAAACTAGTAATAAAATGTATTTGCCCAGACCACCATATAGACGATGTGCGATTCACCGTTTATAGCTGGCCATGTAGAAGGTAAAGGTTATTAAGCATAATATCCTATCTCTTAATGAATACAACTTTGGCGCCATCTGTAAGAGTAGAAACTATTATTTATACCGATCTAAACACGAATGTCGTATTCTACTCCCCTATCGATGATGCATTTTTTTCTAAACCAACTGTATTAAAATGAATGCTATGAGCAATTGATTTTCTTAGTCTAAGTATGTACATATTCTTTACACGAGTAGAAATGCTTACAATAAAGCATTATTATTCTTATTTCAGGAAAATACGGTTAAAACAAATTTTTTTCTCAATTCATTTTACTTTAATATATGTTTAATTGGTAAATCTTGCTAACATTATACGTATGTGCACATTGTATGCATTTCTCCTAAATTTTCTTGTTGCATTTTCCCAACTAAAACATTTCTCAGAAATTTTATTAAAAAAATTACGTTTGCCTTTGAAAATATTATAATCATTATACTTTTTAACATAAAATTAACATTTTTTGTTACCTTTATAATAGTACTCTCCTGTATAAAAAATAGCATAATAATAATAATTAAAAGAATTTAATTATTATTAGTTAGTATGTACTTACTGAATATACAACCATAGACATTGCATTAGCATGTTTTGTACGACGAACAACACTCTAGCAATGTTAAATAGGAAATATATACTCCCCCATTTAATTCTTTGATCTAAATTGCCCAGCCAATGACCTTACCAAGCTCGAATTGTTGTTTAAGTAATGAATTTCTCATTTTTTTAACCTTTTTTTATAATTGCCTTTGACTTGACATTTTTTAAATTTGAATTTCCCGGCCATGGATAACCGTTACACGTAAATTCAGTGTATATTGTCATGTGCATTTGTGGACAAATTTTCTAGAAGCTGTAAGTGTTGTGTAATGGCTGTCGAGGGTCTACACGCGTTTTTATATTTTATATAGGTACAGAGTGTAAGAATAGGACACATATCACAAGTTCGCGAGTCATTGCAAATTATAGTGAGTATTGAATCATAAAATAAACAGCCCTCTCGTTGATTGTATATATCTGCCTGTTATTCAATTTGTAATAATTAGTAGTAATTATCCACAGTGTATCATTTGCAGAAAGTTAATGTAAATATAGCTGATTTCTGAAAGTTTAAAAAAAGTATAATCTAGTACTTATTAGTCTTGTACCAAAGGTTGTTTATTGTACAGAGTGAGCGAAATTGGTTGTCGTGCTCCTACACTACTTTCCGCTAACCGCATATCAATATTCACATCCATTTTGAACTCGTGATTATGCCTATAGATCGTCGCAACCTCCGAATGGAGTACAGAGCCTATGAGAATTCGATACACGGTTGCCAAATCGTCGAATCAGCTGTATATTATTACTTCTGGTTCCATTATTTGGGTTTCTGACAGTTAAAATGCATATTTTGAGGAAAATAGTAAAATATAAAAAAACAATTTTTTAAATCTAAGAATCAGCCCACAATTTTATTTATTAATTAGATTGGAGTTAATTAATTAATATAGAAAAATACTGATTTTAATCTCCAACGCAAAATAATAATATTATTGACACAAAACACACGTAACGTACGACTATTAACTACAAATGACAAGTATGACACATTAGTTGATGAAATCCAGTAGAAATAACGAAGTTGCTAACTTCAGATATGAAAATGGATTAAAGTATTGATATGTGCGCTGTGGAAAATCAGGATAATTATTCTTGCTCTCATTGTATATGATGTCAACCGACTTTTGACAGCGATAATGTTAATATACCAGCACAACCAATCACAACTTGACATTCAGCAAATGCCAAATGTCAAATATAGTGACATTTCGTCCGCGTAGAATTTCTTCAATTAGAGCGTTGCCAGTTGTATAGATAAGGTAAGTTGTCAACGCACTTACTTGACATTTGTCATTTTGACGTTCTATTCAGTGTTAATGGCTTTGGTGTGTTTTTTTAATCATAACCTATCTATATATCTACCAAACCATATTATATGCTTTGCAATGCGTGGCAACCAAGTCATTAAACGGCGAAATGTCAAAAGTCGGTTGTACATATGGTTGAGAACTATATGTATGTTGGTCGCATTGAATATCTGCCATTCCTGCCTATTACTGTATATACTAAGGTAAACTATTTAGTAAACTATCCTTATGCTTGAAAGATTTGAAAATGGTGTGCTATGGTGATTAAACTTTTTAATAAGTGCAGCGGCGGCAGGTGAGAATTTTTAATGGGCGGGCAGCAGTAGGCGCAAACACTGGACAATTATTATTATCATAGTTAAACAATAAATACAAAATAAATTAACTTTAACTGTCTCAAAATTTTCACTTTCCGTAATTATGTCTGTTTGGCAGTGCCTACCCTGCCACCCCCGACGAGCCGCCACTGAATAAGTCATATCTCAGCCATGTACAATTTATCGGTTGTTCACTAGATGGCGCTGTTCATTTTGAATCCCTTTCTATTTGTGTCAATTAATAATATAGAGCTATAGACCGAAAGAAACAGTATTGTATTTTATTGATTCTATTTGGATAATTAAAAAATAATAATTAATAAACCATTTTTTATGGAACCAACACAAGGTGGCTATCGTATGCTTTGCCTACACCGTTAAAAATCGAACTGACGAAAACGCGGCATGTCTAGTTTGCAGGATATTAATAGAAGCAAGTATTTCTGAGTCACTCAAATGAACGGATTGTGAGCTACGTATATAAATTTGCTACTATAAAATTTGTAGTTTGCTGTGTCAATTAACTTTTCTTTCGGAAAGAATCATTGGTCTTCAATCAAACCTTCATTCTTATTGGACCTGACATTTGTCCATCGATTATGTGTACTACCGATGTAGGTTCATGTATTATTTATAAACCCATACACTATGTCTCGACACAGTTGTATTTCAGGTTAGAGCTCCTATTGTTCGATATAAAAATATTTAAATATAAATACCTACAGTCAATAAATTTGAAATTCTTTTTTGAAAATATTTTAAAGCTTTCATCTGAATTACTTTACCGACTTTTACAGTCGGTATTGGTACTCTCATTTTTTTACTGGTTTCGTCGCGTAAATTCGGTTATGCTCAATATTTTGCTGCATCTGTTTTATAGCGGCACCAGAGTTATCACAAAAATGCGCGGTGGTCAGCAGAAGTATTGGAAAACGGAATGCCATAATATATGTACGTAGAGTGGTGGACGAAAAAATAGATTTAAGCGAAAGATTACCAGAATAGTAGATGTATTTATTTCGAATATTTCATACGGATAGGCGACACTTATTTTCGAGAACGAGTAGTGTTTCTCACATCCCCCTGTTATGTTAGTTGTCAGCATTCACGCTTGGGCATTCGGGAAACAACCCATTTAGTCTTTAGGTCGTAATTCTAGGTGGCCATTAGAATAGGTGCATTACGAACAAACCCATATAGAGTACGTACAAAGTATTGCACCAAGCGGAATAACGGGCACACGGGAACACATTTAGATTTGATATTTGGTTAAACTGTTTATGATAATCAGCATTTTGACATAAATTGCACTTGTTTTGTGCAACTGGTGTTTGCATGATATCGCCTTATTTTCTTTTTATCTAATAGGAACAAGGGTTTAACTTTACATCATTTGAGAGGCATTTATTTCGTAGTAATCAACAAAGAGTAATTACAGTCGTAATTGCTACCCATTACTCATATCACAAGTACAATTGTATTCTTATAGTGCACCATGTACGTACATACTTTGAGCAGATGGGATTCGTAATTTGACACTTATTTCGATGGTATTAGGAAAATAATACGACAAAACAATGGCTTTACAAAAACAACTTATCATTGACAATAATAAAAAAAACGCAAAAGTATTTGTTATATTAATTTAAAATAACGATGTTTATTATTCAGAATTCGTATTTTATTTTCTACTATTTCTTCGTAATTTTTGAGGGGGTGGAATAAAATTTGTACTTTTCTGTATTTTTGGAGTAAATATCTTTCAAATGATTCAAAGTTGTTAAAAAAAAAACAGGACGGCGGCATTCTACAAACACTAATTCCACAAAACAAATAAAACTCATGTCAAAAGTGGTTTATAATTGTACAAATACTATTATTAGCAATAATCTTATTATTACTTTGCCACTAATTTCTGAGGATGAACTAATAAACATCATGTCATCATTCCTTGACAATAATATTTCTGGAGATGACTTAATTCCATCGTTTTTACTAAGAGATGCTAGAATGGTTCTTGCTAAACTTTTAGCAATTATTATTAATTTATCTGTACAATCATCGACTTTCCCAAAATTATGGCAGAAAACTAGAATCTTTCCAATATTTAAAAGGTGTTCAAAATCAGAAGTTGCTAATTATCGACCCATATCCATTTTGTCCAACTTCGCCAAAGCTTTCGGTAATTTTTTATTTCACCATCTATACGAACGTCTTAAGTCTTTCATTTCACCTTATCAGCATGGTTTTGTTCATGGTTCAGTAACCTTGTCAGTATTTCGCAATTCATTTGTAGGGTGTTGGACGGGTTGATATGGTGTATACGGATTTTAGTAGCGCTTTCGACAGCATTGACCACAGAATTTTACTTTTTGCTTTTTGTTTTGCACATTAACGATTTGTTACAGCACTTCTTTTGTTCAGTTCTGGGTTACGTTGATGATATTAAGATTTATAGTTCGGTGATGTCTTAAACTTACAAAAAAATATCGATTACATGGCTGAATGGTGTACCAAAAAAAATTAAATATTAGTAAATGCTGCTTTGTTTCATATACTATAAAAAACCATCCAATTACTTCCGCGTATTTGTTCAATCATGATGCATTGCAGCGGATTGAAACAGTACAGGATCTTGGTGTACCTTTTGACCAATCATGAGCTTTGTATCACACATTACTGATCTCTGCTTGTCAGCATCTAAAACATTGGGATTTCTCATCCGTTCCTCTACAGCTTTTCAAAGTATCCCATTTTTTAAAAATATTATGCTTTAGCTTCGTTGTGAGCCAGTTGGAGTATGCCTCCCAAGTGTGGTCTTCCCACTGTGTCTATCTTCAGTTATCACTTGTAAAGATTCAACGTCGTTTACTCAAATACCTCTCCTTTAAAGAGGATGGAGTTTATCCGCAGCGAGGGATTGCTTACGCGTACTTATTGGATAGACATTCAGTGAATTTTTTAACGCACCGTCGTGAATGCCATGGTGCGCGTTTTATTTGGAAGTTAGTTCAAGGAGTCATCGATAGCCCTTTTCTTTTTTCCTCTTTGGGTTTCCGCATTCCTAGGGCTTCATCTTGTTCCTCTTCCTCCTTTGCTCTACCGTGTTCTAGGACCAACTTGCTGCTAGCCTCACCACTAATAACGATGTGGCCCTCCGCTGATCTGCACTATAAAGATATTTTTCGTAGTTATTAAGCGACTGAGAACTTAAAACATACAAGACAACTTCACAACAATTAAATTATTCACAAAATAACATCATAAACAAGAGAAACATGGTAGAAACCCAAGAAAAACTACTGCAAACACTAATAAGTACATGATATTATCTAAGAGGGTCAGTTTTCTTACATCTGTAATTTTTTTGAGAGAAATAGATGCAATATCAGTGCTCATACTATTAGAAGACGAATCTCTACTAACCCAAAGAAAAGTATTACAGCGAGACTAGATTATGGAAAATTAGAAGTACATAAAGCGATCTGGAGCGATGAAATTAAAGCCTGTTTTAGTCAGATGGTAGAAGTTGTGTTCGTCGTTACCCAACAAAGAACTTGACCCTTGATACGCAAAAAAAAACACGATAAAGCACGGATGCGATCATATGATTTGAAGATATTTTTCATGGTTCAATTTCGGTGATCGCCACTGTATAAAAGGAACTCTGACAAAAAGATATTACAGGTAGACATTAAATGATATACTTCCCTATTACGAGGCGGAACTGCAAATTCCACCACAACAATAACCCTAAACATATTTCCAAATGAATGAAAGATTGGATTCAAGCTCATAACGTACAATTTTTATGATGGCCCGCTCAATCACCGCACCTGAATCTAATCGAGAACTTTTAATATGAGTGTCAGGGACACTTTGACAGTCCAAAAATTTAAAAATAAACAGCTATGAGAAGCTATGCGGGAAATATGGCAAGCAATCCCCGTAGTACAATATGCCAGGGCTTGACTGACTGTTTACCGGAATGATTTGAAACTGTATTGCAAAATAAGGGATATACTTCAAAAATTAATTAAGTATAAAATAATAGGATACAGTGGCTTAAAATAGTAAAAATAAAAATCACCAGAATCTACGAAGGAAGTTAATGTTCTTGTGTAATTATATTCCTCTGAATATATCATTTGAAATGTCTACATTTTTACTTCAGCCCCATTATTAACCCCTAAAAGTGGAGTTGATACGTACGCGTATATAATAGCTATAATAATAAATAAGAGTTCTTGATTTTACCCTTTTCGATTTTATTGTTTCATTACGATATGTCATATACACTGTATATTAAAATCAATTTCTCTTATTTGTTATTATAACTATTATATACAGTTGCTCACGAAAGTATCCGACCACCATGCAGTTTATCGAAACGCACAGAATATTTCTAAATTATAAGGTAATAAGAAACTAACTAATATGCAAATTACATTCATTTATTAAAATTCTCTTGTCTAACAAAGTTTTAAATTGAAAATAATAAAAACTGCAGTAACAAAAAATATAACATAAAATACGGATTATAGCAAGCACACAGAAGTATCCGACCAGTAGGGGAGACACAATTTCATTAGTCATTCGATTTACGTTATTGGTGTAGGTTCTGTTCCGTTTATAAGTCTCTATTATGGGAATATCATGCCGAAAATTCGGGAAAGAAGTCTGGCAGAGAGACAGCTAATTGTTTCTTTAAGTGAACAAGGATATTCACAAAGAAAAATCGCCAGAGATACCGGCATTCCACGCAGTACTATACAGGTTATCATGCATAAGTTTGCTGTTCACAATAGTTTAACTAATAGGCCGCCCACTGGACGTCAAAACATATTAACGTTTCGAGAAGAGAGGAAACTTTTGCAAACTATTAAGAAAAGCCCATTTTTGCGCAGCCGAGAAGTTTGTGCAGACATGCAAACAGCCACAGGAGAATCACTCAGTGTGGAAACTATTCGTCGAGTGATTCGTGCAGTGGGAATAATGGACGTGTAGCTAGGAAAAAGCCCTGGGTTAGTGAAATTAATAAAAAGAAGGTTGGAGTTTGCTACCACTTACGTGAATAGGTTTGACGAATTTTGGAATAAGGTCATTTGGACCGACGACACAAAATTTGAATTGTTTAAAACCTCCACACGAAAATTTGTGTGGCGGGCACCACGTACAGCGTTTAATTACGAAAATCTACAACCAACTGTGAAATACGGAAATTATGGTGTGGGGTTCCACGGCGGCGGCTGGTGTTGGAAAATTAAAGTTTGTAGACAATATTAAAAACTAGTCTTAGCAAAAAACAGATTTCTACTAAAGAAAGGCTAAAACAACACCTGTTGGAAAGAATAGGAAGCGATAATCCCCAGTGTTAATCAAATCAATGCCTAGCAGGATGAGCGCCATTATAAACTCCAGGGGTTATCTCACTAAATATTAATTTCTTATCTGAAGGGTAGCATTTTTTGCAAGGATATTCCACTAATATTGGTATATGATCATAAATATCAAAATTTTTCTGTACAACTGTTCATATTTATTCAGAAAAAATACCCTAAACTTTATTGGTGGATTTCACCCCGTAAAACCGTTTGATAGACGAAATGGCGTTTGATATAATTTTACAAATCAGCAAAGTTTCATTCAATTCTTGTTTCTTTGTTAGGCATAATATTGCAGCTATTTAGGAAAGTTTTGATATTTATTTTGCTACAAATATTCGATGGTGCTGATGATGATACAGCAAATTTTTTGTTCACCACCGTATGTTTACAAGTGAAAATCACTTTCTTGAATTACTTACTATCTTTATTTTTTTTTGCGTTACAGTCTTTCAAATAACCCCATTAGGTGGCTTCACCTTTCGCCAGTTTTTTGAAAAAAATTATAGTCAAAATGTCTAATACAAAATTGTACAGGTGCAAAAAAAAGATGTCATAAAGTTACCCCAAGAGTCGGGGTTACTTTGTGACACCTGCATATTTCTATTGACATCAAAGGAAAATAGCTTTACGACTTTATAAAGTAACTTAAAATGTGCAAAAATTAAAAAGTGAACATTTATTTGCAAGAATAGAAAACTTGGGAGCAATTAACAAAAAGAAAATTATAAAGTCGTTATAGGATGTGATATTAACACTAAAATAATGTCTACTATTGTGCTTCAGTACGTTTGATAAGAAATCCTCTGTAGAACTCTTTCACCCACAGAAAGTTTCTGCATCAACTGTCATTCATTGAATTTGATTGTCAACTAAGTGAAGCTCAAACCAACTGCGCGTTTAGAGCAGGAACCCTATCAACCCTATGTATGACAGGTGGCGAACATGTTCTAGTTTTCTGGAAAGAAAAGTGATTTTTAAGGGACCTTCCACAATGTAACCCTATGTGTCACAAAGTAGCCTCACTTTACGGCAGTACTACATTATAATTAAGGTGCGAATCCACGATGACACAAAAAAAGTTATGATTTTTTAACTCTTACTTTATTAAGTCGGCTGCGTTTCCACTGTAGAGCAAAATATGTGTCATGATTAAAGAAATTTCATGTCACCCGCAACTTTTAAGTCGTGAAACTGTGCGACCGTATTTTGGTGTTTCCACATCGATCCGAATATTTATTTCCTGAGTTATTTTCAAGATATAAATGTCACCGCTTGTGTAGTGTTGGGTATATTAAGGGGTTAGGCCACAGTAACGGGTATAAAATCATGTGCGAATTTAACAATTTTTTTTCGTATGAAAAAGTGATT
>JARFOC010000649.1:720648-741430 GCA_031763485.1 Osmoderma eremita
GCTATAAATCGAAAAGTAACATATTCCTATGATGATAAAGCACCGTTTTAGCCAAGAAAAAAAAATTGATTTTTTTTAAATTCTACTGTGGCCTTACCCCTTAAGTTCATGCTAGAAATGGTATCAAAAATGCAAAATAGAAAAATTGCGGCTTGTTCATTAATTATTTCAAGACAGCGAAAAATAATTTATAGATGTTGGGTGCGCGATTGGATTAAAAAGAGAGAGAATAATAGTGTTATGAGCAACTTATTACGAGATTTGATGCGGGAAGATCACTATTACTTCCCCAATAAGGACTTAAGAACTGTTTGTATCTATTTTGTACCATGAACGGCTAGGAAATTTCCCTTTACAAATACTGCCAATATTGCACTTGATTGATATATAACTTCTCTGATAATTTTTGTATAGTGTCAGAGATAATTCACGCATATAAATAGTAGTCAATATTGATGAAAATCCGTATTTTTCATACAATCTTCTTAGGTAGCTCGATAGAACAAATAGATAGATAGAATAAAACAGTTAATTATCCATGTATATAGTGCGGACGTAAATGCCCCTCCCCCCTCCCTTCCTAACTTTTGAGAGGGATGAGATAGAGAAACCAAACAAAGACGAGGTGAAATTAGAGGCAAATTATGATATTTTGGTTATAGGGAGATGCACTGGACTCAAAGCGTAAGATAGATGGCCTTGCTATCTTTAAAATTTTAAATGAAACATGTTCATATAAAACCTCATTTGTAAGATATTTTTATTATGTTTACGCCTATGCAAACAGTTTTGCGATTTTCTGTTTTTAAGGAAATATCCGCATTAAAAGATGGAGATACTTTACCATTCAGTGTTGAGGATAAATCAACACTGCTACCCTCTACGGCGAGGAGAGGCAGTAACAAGCCATACACTTAACACACACACACACGATACACACGCACACAAACCTAATGTAGAGTGATACAATAATCCTCAAGGCCGCAGTGCAGTAGGATACAAACAAAAACACCTGACATAGCGAAAAGCATTATTGCCACAACGTTTTATGTTAAAATGTGCCGTTGTAATAATCAAATTAAATATTGTTATTACTGTCAGAAGTAAATCGGCATAAATATTTTGAAGGTTCTTAAATTCTAAAATTCGTTTCAACGCCATCTATCTTACGTTTTGAGTCCAGTGCATCTAGCTATAACCAAAATATCGCAATTTGCCTCTAATTTCTCTATCTCATTCCTTTCAAAAGTTACGAGGGGGAGGGAGGGGACACAATTTACGTCCGCACTGTATATATAGCTATACATAGCTATATTTTCAAAATAATGATGATGATAAGTACAAATAATGAAAAAATTAGTGTTATTACCAAATATGTGGTAGATTACTACCCACTAGTTTTTAAAGTCAAAAAATGTTTCATGAAATACTAAATAACTCAAACACTAAACAAAAGTTTCATGAGGCAAATTTTAAAATAAGTCACGAGCTAAACGACTGTTTCCACAGTGATTCTTGAGTTTTTTGTGTCGTGACACAAAAAAAACTTATCAAAAAGTTTCACCGTGGATTCGCATCTTTAGACCGGATCCGTATTTGTTTTTTAAATAAAATTTTGAAATACCTGAGTAATAATATTGCTTAAAAGACATAGGTTTCTGTATTTTTACCTGCCATTTCTAGGAATATGCGTGCGTTATAAGTATGTTTCCCGGAAAAACCATTGCCAATGAGTCACATTTTCTCGCGCAAAATTCCCAAAATGGCTTGCTACTTCTTACGATTTATATTTAATTAACAGTTGATTTACGGACAACTTTCATTTAGCATTTTTTTTTCTTTTAATACGTACTGTGTGATCGAATTCTTTTAAGAATCATACATATATTTCATAGTCTCAGTAAACAGCGTCCTGTCAACTGAATATTCCCCACATGTATCTGTGGCAAGACTAAATACAAAATAAATTCTTATAATTAGATTGAAAATCCACCATTAGGTAATTTTATTTGTATGGTAGATTTTATTTGTAGGGTAATAATAGAATTTCATTTTCGATTTCGAATATAATTGGTAAGGTTAGTGAAAATGTAAATGAAAAAGCCCTCATTGCGTACTTACCCCGTACCACCAAAATACTAACCAAATGGCAAAATAATTATTTCATTTTTTTAACCTTTTATGAAAACAGTTTGTGCTTGTCTAGACATCAAATTAGTGCTTAACCGAGATATCCAGCGATAATGCGAAAATATCTTTAAAATATTAGATATTCTATTACGTGTAAAGATTAAAACAAGATGTTTTTCAGATTGGTGTCAACATTTCTATCTACAACTTAGATTTATAAACCTTACAATTTCTTATTGATAATTCTTACCATTGGGCATTTATCGACAACATGATGATTGTACCGTGTGATCTTTAATGCTTGAGAATTTTTTCATTAGTTGGTCATATGAATTAAGTTCTATGTTGACAACCCCATAACCTTGAGATAAATATTTACTAGGTATCGAGCATTACTAATTCCTCAGTGTTGCCAAAACACTGTTTTTCCCTCAAACATTAAAAATTCTGGTATCATGTATACATCATACGTTAAATGCCAAAGTGGAAAATACTATAGACTGAATGAGGAATGTATGAATGGGATTGAGCGTTACGAAACCTATGATTTAGGTGGAGTCATTTGTGATTGATCAGGAGTTCGAGGAAGATCCACAAGTTGAAGCCGCAAAATTCTTACTGAGTTCTCAAGAAGATCGATCCGTAGACCCCGAAACACAGGCACGTCTAGAGGCCTTACTAAAGGCAGCGGGTGCGTATTTACTAAACCATTCCGCATTGGAAATGATAACACGTAATCATTTTTGCTAAGTAGGTATTGGTCAGCTAGCAACGAAAGATGGTAAACATCTAGCAGATCCAGAAGTTTTAAGGAGGCTAACATCCAGTGTGTCTTGTGCTTTGGACGAAGCAGCTGCAGCATTAACCCGTATGCGTTCTGATAACCCACGTTCTCAGCCGGAGAAGACATCCCTCGTTGAAGCATGTACTGACGGCGATGTTGGTACCGTCCGTAAACTGTTAACCGAAGGCCGTTCAGTGCATGAGACATCTGAAGAAGGTGAAAGTCTTCTCTCACTTGCATGCAGCGCTGGATATTTTGAACTAGCGCAGGTAATGTCAAATTAAATTAGCTTTTACCGGCAAAAGAATTTATATGTAGCTAACTTTTGTTTGCGGGTTACCATAAAATCCAGATCACATTTTCTATTAATGCATTCATTATACAGTGATTAAATTAACAACAGGTTGATAAGAATTTTTTTTGTCTATACCAACAAGCTGATATCTTACCTGTTTTCAAATAATATGAGAAATGACTAATCTGTTCAGTATAATTGATAACTGCTTTTGACAATTTTTGCAGTTGTAGAACTGTGTCAAATTTACCTTGACTAAATATTGATTTTACGTTACGTCCTCTACCTTATATTTGGGAAATACATAATGGCGGTAATGTATGTAATATTAATCATGAATAGGTATGCAATAAGAAGGAATATGTATTGACCAGATCAAACTAATTTGGGTGTGACGTAAGAACCAAACTTATTAGTTCGGACCTCTGTATTCTGTACGCACTCAGATTAATGTTAACAATACTAACGCACAATAAAGATAGAGAAACATATGTCTGTTGTAATTTAGATAGTATTATTTTAATGGTAATTTACATTAATGCTAGATAAAATGAATAGTTTGGTATGATACATAAAGAACGGTAACATAGAATAAGTCAAGACAACGGATTTTTTACGGCCAAAAATAATGGGGTGCAAAACTAGTTCGCATCCGTGTTTGGAATACTACCGGGTTCTTTTTTCTTTAATCCCCTTTCCTTTTTTCTCACTAACTTCAAGAAGAAAATTGTCAATGTATAAGTACCATAACAGGCAACCAGTTATGTTGTGTAGCTATTAGAATATAGATGGCACTCTTGACACAGATTGCATAACAATACAGACAGACACAGACAAGTGTGTACTCATGTATGAAGTACAGAGAATAAAGAAATAAATTAAAGTTAATAAATTATTGTTATACAGTAATACACTGATACAACAAGTTATATACCAGTAAAGGATTGAGCTATAATTTAAACTTAGATAATGTATTTAAGTTAAGAACAGGTACAACAAAGAAGAAAAGGTGGCAATGATAACGCGGTATCGGAAGAATAATAGTTTAAGAAGGGTTAGGGACATGTTTTAATTCGATTGTCCTGAAAGGCCTATACTTTGTGCGAAAACTATTCTCAATATTCTTAACAAATTCAAAGCAGATGGTTGTGTTCCAAGTTCCCACAAAAAAAAATAAGCAATGACGTTTTAACAGAACCCCTGAAGCTGAATATCCTGTTATATAGAGGATCGCTTTTAGATGTTTTTGAAGTATGGTGCAGTTCGATATACAAAATCCCTGAAAGAATTCAGTTTTAAACCGTATAAAATATCAAACCATCAAGAGATTTTTGAGAAAGGTAAAATAAAGCGAACAGATTTTTGCGGAACGATGTGTAATTTGTTAAATATAAACGTAGAAATTTTGAATAAAATACTTTTTATTAATGAAGCTACGTTTATCTTTGTTATGTTGTTTTGTTTGTCTTTATTAATAGTTACAATAAAATATTTTTTTGATTGCAATTTCTTTATTAAAAACATAACCAAAATCTCTATAGCTCGGTTTTTCCAGTATGAATAATATTTCCGTATCAGATTCTACTATACTTTCGGAATAAATACTAACAGTTTCGTAGTAGATATAAAAAGTTATACTGGAAAATTAAGTTTTTGGTGCAAAAAATAAATTATACTAGATCCTTTAAAATAGATCTGTTACGAACGTAGAGTTTTGTTAGAAGCACCAGGAAACGCTCCTCGTAGAAGGATAACTGGTTGCCTATTATATCGCTAATGCATTGACAATTTTCTCTTTAAAGTAACGCAAGAAAAATTAATATAGAAAAAAGGACCCGGTATATACATCCTGGATAACGCTAAATAAACTAGCGCAAAAGCTACCAGATAATTCTCGGCTGCAGGCAATGATGCAAACAGTGTAAATGGTTCTTCTAAGAACCCAATAACTAGGGCACTCGGATCAAGGAATAATAACTTCTTATGTTTGCATATGTTTTATTTTATGTGTACCATATGTCACGCTAAATACATAAAATTATCCTAGTCATTTTTAATAACATTTGTCAGATGATTTTGTACTTTCCTAAATTTTGTATTCGGTTTTGTTGTTTCTAATGTTGTCAAAAAGTGCTTAAATATAGTTTATAAAAAAAACTAAACATAATAAATTGCAATGCGACATCTACAGAGAAAGCAACAATTCCCGCAACAAACCGCATGACTGAAAATGTAGTCAACTTAAATTATATCAGTTGGTGACATTGCTTGTGTTACTAACTTGGATTTGAAGTTCTGAATTACGGAAACAAACCAGTGGCGTAGCACTATTCTCTTTACGCTGAGAATTCAAATTATAGGAATTTATTGCAAAAAATAGGTAAAAACAAAAATATTGTATAATAAGAAAACGATTCTTATAAATTCTGCTTCACCAATAAACAAATAAATGAAACTCTAACGGTGTTAAAAACTGAAGATGTGGGAGGTCATCAATGACTACTAATTTGTCTATTGTCATAAAATTCCCCAAGGTAGGTCAAAGTTTCCCGGCCTGTATGGTCTGTAGCTCCATCTTGTTGAAAGTATCCTTCACTAATCTCATCATGGTGTAGCTGGCCAATAAATGGCTGTAGTAAATCATTATGGTATCTCTGCAATTATAGTGTTACGTAAAAATGTTGTTCCAATAATATGTTGTCTTGATTACGCAACCCAAACACCGACTTTTATCGGGTGCAAACTGCTTTCCACATATGATGATTTCCTGCTGACCATGTCGTATAATTTTGGCTATTCACATATCCAGATAGATGAAACCATGCTTCATCAGACATAAACGTTAGCGAAACTAAAACAATGAACTTCCACCTTAATGAGTGAAGAACTCTAGATACGTATTTCGGCAACTAAGTTGCCATCATCAGTAGAATCTACAAAGGAAAGAAATGTTATACGCTGTACCCTGGAGGATATACTCTGCACCAGATCGCCACTCGAATAATAACCAAATCAGCCTTAAAACAAAACATTACTAAATTGACGGATCACGTGGCTCTGGGGAATTGTTGCTCTTTCGGTATTACACTACACTATCGCAAAAATACGGTCATGATTACATCTACTTTATTGATCACCCATCGATTCTATCTAAGACATGCTGACTTTTTTGATTAGATCGCGCGGATATTGAAAATCCCCCACCCTCAAACTTATTTTGGTCTGGTTTATATATGTTTTCTACGTAGAATGTAATGTTATTTATAAAGAAATAGCAATCGACGAACCGACGAAAATATTTAAATAATGTGAAGGTATTAAAAATGCGTGAAGAATTGCAAGGACTGTGGGCTGGTATCACTTATTATTTAGCTGACGGCAAAGTACATATTAATAGTAGATATGTCTGTGGTAGCTGTTAAAATTCACTCACATACATCGCTGGATGATTTCCTACTTGGAAGACGTGTCCTGGCCATACCGCTGCAGGTGGTTTATAGATATTCACATTGTGTTAGGTCTCCCGCTTTTATGGTGATCGTGAAAATGTTTGTCTCACAGGAGGTTGAAATCAAGTGGACGTCTTGCAGCCATGTACGGACGTTGTTAGCTGTGCCGTAGTTGGGATGATATATCCTCTTGATCTGAGCTGTTTGTCGTCGCAAGCATGTGTTTCTTGCAGCAAGGCAATATCAATTCTGTGCTGCGGAAGGAATTGAGATAAGTATTCACATTTAGCCTTGCTGGTATCACTAATACCAGCCCACAGCTCTGGAAACATGTACCGAATAAATTAAATCATTTTTAATCTGTGGCATTCCCGATACATTGTGTATTAGTGTTAAAACTGATTGAGATTAAGCATAAACTGACGGTTCAAAATTGCTCTTGGCGGAACATTTATTTATTGTGTCACTTGATGTGTGATGTTATATCACATTATATTGCAATTTCTATTTGTAGCTACTTTTTAGGTTTGATTGCACATGACGTTATCTGACACATTTTTAAATAACCTAATGTAATATCAGGACAGCTTCAACCATAATGCAGTGCGTCCGACAGGAGTGTAACCGACCGCTTCACGTTCTATAAGTAATGTCATAGCTGAACGTCACAAAACACCAATTAAAGAGAAACGCGACCTCTGTACATTTCGTTGGGAACACGTATATCATTGTAGCGCCCTCCGGCGGGGCCACGCCCAAACGTGGAACTAAGACTGAACTATCAACGGTTGGTGACACTGCCTCGACGGGGCCACTAGTCTTGGATGTTGAACGTGAAGCGACTGGTTACACTCCTGCCAGCCGAGGATGGTTGGAGCTGATAGTATGTGCAAATATTATATTAATTAATATATGGTTGGTTCTATGGGGACAACACAGATGTCACCAATAGCCGTATTGTAGAGATATATCGGACAAACAGACATATACCGGGTCCGGCAAAAGTATGGAATAATGTCATTATTTATTTAAAGACTGTTCTAATCAAAATTTTCTTCAAATAAAAGTTTTTTTAATTGCTGTGTTTTAGCCGAGTTTTCGTGGCGTTTTTTTTTTACGGTCGTTACTATGGTAGTAATATATTTTTTATGCTATTTTAGCATTCTACACATACTATCGGCCCGTGTAAATTTTGTAATGGATCACATAACAAAAAAATCAATAAAAGTATTTGTTTATTATAACAAGATGACAACAATAATACGCAATCATAACTATGACTACAAATCAACGTTTCTAACTAAAAACAACAATTGAATGTAAATAGAAATTAATTTAGTGTTCAATGCGACGTTCATGTTTCTATATGCACATTTCCAGTCTCTCTCTCTTTGAAGGAGCGTCTGACATTTCCGAACACATTATTTTCTATTGTCCCCATACCACACATTCCAATACCATGTCATGCGTGAGCTTCTAGCTCTTATTCTTTGAGACCGGTCCTTGTAGTCAGCTTCTGGATTTTCCCTTTTAGCGGCCAATTCGTATTCGTCAAAATTATTTCTGATATCAATAAAATTTTCGAGCGAAGTTAACAAATTAACTGCAACGTCCATTATTAAAGTTTCTTTTTGAAGATTTATACTACTTTTGTCTAGCCTTTCCAATATGGTATTCCACATTTCTGACAAAATAATAAATTCTAGTTTTTCCATTTTTTTCGTTACTAGTTTCCTGTGGCTGTGCGATATCTTGAGCAATATCCTAACAGTAAACAAGTTAGTTTTTCACAAATTAGCTAAGACTAAACCAGCAACCAGCTTGTAAACCTTGTAATAGTAATCGAATCTTGTATAGTGATTGACGCCTGTAAAGGCCAAAAGATGTAAGAAGTATAGTACTTGAAAAATTTATCATCGTTTGCGCTGCTGTCGCTAAAATTAGGGGGCCCGGGGTAGAGCCCAGTGTGCCCATGTATAAAGATGGGCCTGAGCACGGTTAGGATAAACGTTATGGAATAGTATGCATACTTCTTGTGTCCGTTTTCGATCACCATATCCTAATATGATAAGAATATCAATTTTATCCTTTTCTGTTAAGTGAACCATTTTTAACACACTCAAATGTAACTATCACACACAAGATTATCAACAGCAAAGCTAATTGTCAAAAAATAACTGATAAACAATCGAAAATCGCCAACAGGCACAGGTAACGACAATTTCGTCATAAGTGGACTATTACATTAGAATTCGATTTTTCTCGGAAATGTCATTATATGACCCCTCATACAATGTAACTATTTGTACGTAGAAAAATATACTGATTCAGAAAATACTTTAAAAAACATACGTTATTATTAAAAAAAATGTTGCTTACCATAGCAACGTCACCGTAAAAAAAACGCCACGAAAACTCGACCAAAACACAGCAATCTATAATTAAAAGAACTTTTATTTGAAGAACATTTAGATTAGAAGAGTATTTAAATAAATAATGGCATTATTCCATACTTTTGCCGGACCGTGTATATACTGCTAGCATATCGGTAGTGTTTGTTATTCGTCTGGTCCGTTAGTACTGGCATCCTCTCGTTTAGTAGCTCCCTGTTATGAGGAAATGCTAGTATATTTCTAAAATTTGACTATTGGCGACATCTGTTTCATTAATGGAACTAACCATTGGCTAGGTATATATAATATTTGGTGCGTGTCCATTAGCTGCATACACCATATTTTATAATCAGCGGCGGTTCGTGAGTATTTAGGGGTAAGGGCTACACAAAACAACTATAAATTAATCAGAAAGTCTTGCTTTAATTTTATTAATTGCGGCAAGTAAAGTCCGTGCGACGATTTTGGTAACTCCACAATACCAATACCAACCAAATCCTTTTCTATTCTAACATAGTTAAAGCATATAACCGTTCTTGCAACATAGTGTTTCTTAAGAATGTTTTTATCCTCTGTGCTTCGGCACTGGACATTGGCGTTGTAGCTTAGACCCATAAAAGAACTTTTTCAAAGGTATCTTGGATATTATTACGAAGTATGAAATCTAACAAAAGCAACGCAGCTCCAATTTTTTCTTAGATCTTCTCGTTCGTATAATACTGTCAATTCAGTTTTTAATGTTTTCGTTTAATGCTTGTTAAAATTATCTACGGGAAAAATTTTCAAATCAACTTAAATTTTAAATTTTGCACCGTTAGTTTAACTTCGATCTCAATCATATTTGGATATTTACTTTAAAAGCCTACCATCAAGGATTTTTCATTGAGTTTGTATCAATTCCATTGATTTTTTTTTGCGAAAGCAGAGTACTGTTGGTTTATAACTTATTTTTTGCTCATATAATGCTTTTGAAACGGTCTTTAAGTACTAATAATTCAGAGTATCTTCAAGCTCATAGATCGTTTTACAATTTCAACAACAATAGCCGAAAACAACATAAAGCTGTATCAATTACTTTCAAATATCTTTACTTTTCTACAGGTGTTGTTAGCCATGCACGCAAATGTGGAAGATAGGGGCATCAAAGGGGAATGTACTCCTCTCATGGAAGCTGCTTCAGCTGGTCATTTGGATATCGTGCGACTTTTAGTTGCACATGGAGCAGATGTTAATGCTCAGTCTACATCAGGTAAGCTTTTTCCTGGATTAGTCCAAGTGTTGAAAGAAACGTTTGGGTTATTGATGATACGTAATTATCTAGAAATAAATTTTGTTTAATGCATTTATTACTTCATGTTGTTGAAAGCTTATTTCATTAATCAAACGTTAATCGTAAATTTGATAATCTTGAAGTAGATATCCACGTGCAATATAGCTCTCGTAACGAAACAGGCGACTTTTGACAGCGTAATGTTAAAATCATACCAACACAACTTCATATTTAGCCAATGCATAGTAATGTTAAATCTAGTGGCATTTCGTCCGCGTAGGATTTCTTCAATTAGAGCGCTGCCAATTGCATAGATAAGGTAAGTTGTCACCGCACTAACTTGACATT
This sequence comes from Osmoderma eremita, assembly GCA_031763485.1. Lineage (NCBI taxonomy): Eukaryota > Metazoa > Arthropoda > Insecta > Coleoptera > Scarabaeidae > Osmoderma > Osmoderma eremita. The sequence continues at coordinate 731,318 of JARFOC010000649.1, forward strand.
TGTCATGTTGACGTTCTATTTGGTATTGGCAGTTTTCGTATTATTTTGACCTAACCTATTTATATATCTGTCAAACCATATGATATGCTTTGTAATGTGTGGCAACCATGCCATGAAAAGACGAAATGTCAAAAGTCGATTGTTTAATTGCAAGAGCTATACATAAGTAATCTCTATATGTAACTCACATAAATATAACATAACGAACATAACCCTACTCCGTTCACTACCGCCAAACCCACATGAACTATCCCCGCCTTCAGGGTGGCCAACTTCATGACCCAGTCTTTGGCGCGTAATCTAAATTTAAATTCTTATTGCTAACAATTTTGTGATCTTTTTGTTAATTTTATTTTGCCTTATATTGAAGCTAGATATTCTGCGATCACATATATGTATCATAGAAATAGAAATTAAATTATTGAAATATAAGGCACTTGTCATAAAATCTGTTAGGAAAATGTTCGCTTAATTATAGTAACTTACAGTTGGTAGCTATAAACGTCGTAATTGACGTAATGGCACAATTTCATGTTTTCTGCTGTGTAAACTTTCAATCGAACACTGGGTTCTCACGAAATTGAGTTTTCTAATCTTTTAACTGCAATAAATATCGATGCACGTCACTGATAGACGTTGAGAATGATTTTTCATTGGACAGTCACTGAATAGATAATAATTAGGTTATATTAAAGTAGTGGTTTTCCTAAGAAAATAATGGTAAGTAATCCTAGTGCGTTAGTTATGAAAGTAATGAGAAAGATATATCAAACATAGCATAAGGTAAATTTTATTTGTTTTTACATGTTAACACACTATTCCGTGTAGCGTGTTAAAATACCAAAAAAAAAAATAGAAGTAAATTAAAATTGATGCATCATATACTTTTACTATTTCGATACATTTTCTATACAATGAGTGAGTTTGTAGCGTCATCGATACCTAACGTAATTCTGGCTTTTGTCGATTTGCTTTGGGATCAGTCAGGGATTCATTGTGTTACTTGTGATATGGCACAAACAGAAGATGTGCTAATATTGAAAGATGCTAAAATTACATTGGTTACAATTCCTTGAACACTATGTTTGCGCAAATACACTACTTACTTCCCTTGCTGCACCAAAAGATGTCAAAGGTCGCCCGTGAATGCGAATACTAACACGTTGTTGTTCAAAGAACCAACCATTTCCTTTGCTTGTTTACGCAAATATTTCGGAATCTTATGGTTATACAGTAGCTAAGAAACGTGATTATTTACTAAAGTCCTCATAAGGACTAATTTTAATAAAATAAGTAACATAGTAAATAGGCGTTGAATAAGGAATAACATAAACGAACGGCACAAATGTCGGATAATGTTTAATGAAAAATATATATCGACAACGGTCTAATAGTTCGTGAAGAATTGCAAGCACTGAGGGCTGGTATCACTAATACGCAGTATCGAGGAATCCACATACCACAAATTGATTTAATAATATTCTGGACATATGTTTCAAGAGCACGTCGGCTCTCATTGTCAATTCAAGGAATTCGAGAATTAGTTGACAATGAGAGCCGACGTACTCTTGAAACATATGTCCAGAATTTTATTAAATCAATTTGTGTGTGTGGATTCCGCCATACTATTGGTATTGGTCCAATAGTTAAGAAGAAAGTCGGATTGCGTTAATTGGTAAGCGATGCTTACTGTAATCAATTAATTTTCGCATTATTAATAATATGTGCTAAATTGGAGTAATCTATAATTATTTATATGTTGAACTATTGATTATAACTTAATTGCCGTATATTTTAAAAGATTCGTATTTTACTGTTGGTGGTGTGACGTCATAAGTCATGTGCATCGATATTTATTCTGCCTAAGAGCTATGATCCTATAGTCACCCGACGTTGCGCGAAATCAGCGCTTCCACGCGTGGTCAGATATTTCGCACACAACGCAATTAAAACGACAAAGGTTAGCCAAGATCAGAGCAAGATACTGATTGACAAGAAGGCGTACCAAATTTTCTCTAACATAAAAAAATACCATAATAACTTTATTAATAATTGTCACTTTATTAGATTAAAAACCCAAAATAAAAACTGAATCAGTCTTCTCAAGAAACCAAAGATAACAAAACTTTCATCTTTGTTACAACGTTCTAAACATGTTTCACGAAACTCAAACCTTTTGCATTTGTCGTTCGAAGATATTTCGTCCCTATTTCTTTTTTTCTAATTTGTAAGAACGGTATTTATTTTTATTTAAAATACTACGGACGGTGTTGTCTGTCTTCATTATGCCCAATTCTTTTCTGCTTGTCTGGATATAAGCAACCACAACATTTAAAATTTTAATAATATGACGCACTCCCATATGAAATGCTTTTTTTTCTCAAATTCTGCTTAAAATGAATGTGCAAATATGTAAATTGTCTGATTGAGACTAAGATTATGACATTTTATACAAACAAATTTTTTCGTGCAGTGAAAAAATGCCCTTACTGAATATCCAACAGAGATATTAAGTTTAAGTTAAAAATACCCCTTACCACCTTGTTGAGTAAAGAACTCTGTATACGTATTTCGGCAACTAAGTTGTCATCCTCAGCAGAAAACCACAAAGGAAAATAATGTCAGACGTAGCACTCCGAGAGCAATACAGCTCTAATAACATTAGTGGCGTTCGAAGAGCTGGATTGCTCTCGGAGTGCTACGTCTGACATTATTTTCCTTTGTGGTTTTCTGCTGAGGAAGGCAACTTAGTTGCCGAAATACCTATACAGAGTCCTTTACTCAACAATGTGGTATGGGATATTTTTAATTTAAATTTATTTTAAGTCACCATATCCTATACATACAGAGATTTTTGGATCACACAACACAGTTGGTTATGCACAGCATTAGTTGTGACAGACATTCGCACGTACAGACAGCTGTTTTGGACTTCCTAACCCTCATCAGTGTATGACGGGGAATGCTTGCCATTTTTTCAGCACGCCGTATAGATACACTTTACAATAGATGTTGACAATGAAAACTCATAGGCGTCATCTAGCGTAAAGCGAAACATTCATAGCGATGATTTCACGAGCGACACAGTCGTAAATCGTGAAATCTGTACTATAGCGTGTGATCCTTCTTTAATGTTGTAAAACAGTTAGTAATAACAAAATAAAAATTCTGAAAATTATTTCTGCCTGGTAATATAACCATGGTATTTTATGCATATACATATAAACATTAATGAAAATATTTACGCACATTATGCTTTGGGATCACACAACACAGCTGGTTATGCACAGCACTGTGTCGCTCGTGAAATCATCGCTATGAATGCTTAGCTTACGCTATATGTCGCCTATGAGTTCTCATTGTCAACATCTATTGTAAAGTGTATGTATACAGCGTGCTGAAGAAGTGGCAGGCATTCCCCGTTATACACTGATGAGGACTAGGAAGTCCGAAACAGCTGTCTGTACGTGGGAATGTCTGCCGCTACTAATACTGTCCATAACCAGCTGTGTTGTGTGATCTAAAAGCATTATGTGCGTATATATTCACATTTTTCATTAATGTTCATATATATAAGCACATATCATTGTTATATTACCTTCCTGCCAGAGAGACTGACACGAGTAAATTTCAGAATTTTTATTTTGTTGTGACTATAGATGCATCATACATTCGGAGATAAAAATTTAGTGTCATCTGGAAAAGAGCCCAATCCTCGTGGTTTTCAATTTAGGACAGGTACTTGTCAAGTTCGTGCGTGAGGGTGGAGCGGGGTGAAGGGAATCATGTACTAGTTCGCGCGTTTTCCGAAACTCTTTTACTTGGACGGAGAGTAGTACAGTAATTTTGAGATTTGCCTTATGACGTTTGTTTTGACACCGTCATGACTTAAAATCAGGTGAATAATAGGAATATAAGTAACTCAATTGTTGACAGAATACGGCTGCCATTTGATTTGACGCATACTTTTTTAATGTCATGTCATGACAAATAACCGGACCAAGACTGCATTGTGCATTGGTATAATTCAATAGTTTGCGATATCACTTAGTTTGCTTGTGTTACATTAATGTCAGTTAATGTTTATTATAAATATTCTGAAAGTAGACATGTCATATTTAAGCAATTTAATTGTTAAATGTGCCAAACTTATAGTGTTTTTAAGGTCATATATAAAGTATATAACAATATTTACGTATACATACCTACATGTGTATATGCGCCCAAACTGTAAAAGTAAATATGTTCTTAAATGTGGAATATTTATATTGTTTCTTACTATATATTTTTAGCGCATTTTTGTTTAATAAAATATTAAATTGAGTTACATAGACTTAATTAACGTATTTGTAGAATATCTCCAAATTTCTACGGATTATTTTAATAATTGTGATTTCGAAATTTCAACTAAAACATATACCACATACGTTTGTGTAATTGTAGCATTTTATACCTTAAGGTATAGGTACAATGATCATTTTTATAGGTAACACTCCATTAATGTATGGTTGCGCCGGTGGTCATCAAGATGTCGTAAGATTTCTGTTGGAGAGTGGTGCCAATGTAGAAGATCATAATGAGAACGGTCATACTCCATTGATGGAAGCAGCTAGCGCTGGGCACGTGGGTTTAGCAAAAATCCTGCTAGAACACGGAGCTGGCATTAACACTCATTCCAACGAATTTAAAGAATCCGCTCTTACTTTGGCATGTTACAAAGGTCATCTTGACATGGTTCGGTTTTTGTTGGAAGCGGGTGCTGACCAAGAGCATAAAACTGATGAAATGCACACAGCACTTATGGAAGCTTCCATGGACGGGCATGTAGAGGTAGCGAGATTACTACTTGATTCGGGTGCTCAAGTAAACATGCCTACAGATAGCTTCGAATCACCACTTACATTAGCCGCTTGCGGCGGTCATGTTGATTTGGCAATGTTGCTTATTGAAAGAGGAGCAAATATAGAAGAGGTCAATGATGAAGGATACACCCCACTTATGGAAGCGGCAAGAGAAGGCCACGAGGAAATGGTAGCATTATTATTGAGTCAAGGTCAGTAATATTTTTAAATCTAATATTCTGATACCACTAAGGAATGCAAAAAAAAATATTCTTATTATTACAACGCTTTAAAACGATAATTTTTCTTATAATTGTAGGTGCAAATATAAACGCACAAACCGACGAGACTCAAGAAACAGCATTAACACTTGCATGCTGTGGAGGTTTCACAGAGGTTGCCGACTTTCTTATAAAGGCTGGTGCGGAAATTGAGTTAGGAGCCTCGACGCCCTTAATGGAAGCTGCACAAGAAGGCCATTTAGAATTGGTAAAGTATCTATTGGAAAACAACGCCGATGTGCACGCGCAAACGCAAACAGGAGATACTGCTCTAACTTACGCATGTGAAAACGGGCATACAGACGTAGCTGATCTACTACTTCAATATGGTGCTGATTTGGTAAGTTACCCCTTTGTAATAGTGATCGGAACAAAGATCTATAATCTTGAAATCGGATCTCGAACGTTGTTTCGTTTTTGGTATGTGAGAAAGTTGGTTCAAGTATGCATATTATCTATTAACTCACATACCTCAAATGATTTGCTAAATTTAAACAGCTTATCTTTTCTGGTGCAAATATACTTAACGAAGCCTTTTTGTTTTTTATCTTACGTAGGAGCATGAGTCTGAAGGCGGTAGAACTCCTTTAATGAAAGCGTGTCGCGCCGGTCATCTGTGCACTGTACAATTCTTAATCTCAAAGGGGGCCGACGTTAGAAGACAAACAACAAATAACGATCATACACCACTATCGTTAGCTTGCGCAGGGGGACATTTATCTGTTGTTGAGTTATTGCTAGCTCACCACGCTGATCCCAACCACAAATTAAAAGTAATACTTGGAATACGTCAAATTTTAGCATACATAGTAATACGTCGTTTTTTTAGGATAATTCGACCATGCTAATTGAGGCAGCAAAGGGCGGTCATACAAGTGTAGTACAGCTATTGTTGGATTACCCTCATTCGATGATGTTGAATCAACAGGGACCAACAACGGCTACCAACTTATCTATATTACCGGGGCAAGTTGGTAGCCGTGATTCACCTCTGCCATCATCGTTACCTACTCCCATCAATTTCTTTCAACCTCCGCCGAACCTATCATCCTCAGGTATGCGTTAATCGATTGAATTCTATTTTTATTTTAATTTCCGAATTGAAATATTAGTTTTACAAGAAGTACCGGAAGCGGTGCGGATAATAACACAAGAAGACGCTCAAAGTCAGACCGTTGACGTCGGTAAAAGTGTCCACAGTTCACCTGGTTGTCTGAATGAAAATCAAGGTAAACGTAATCACCGCGTATCATCACAGCTTCCTAAAAGTAAGTCTGCGTGTTCAGTTTTTGATGGTAACCCGACAACAGCAGAAGCCCAACAAGTCCGATCGCAACCGTTGACCCTCTGCGACCTGGAAGATCCCGATATTTATGCTGCCACCGCTACCATAGATTTCCTTGCGAAGGAGGATCCGACCTTCAGTGAAAAGAATGGTAGCATTATAGATTACGTTAAGACCCGCAAGAAACAAATCAACATGATATCTACGTCATCGTCCACTGATGAAGGTAGCAATCAGAAGAAGCAACAGATATTGGAAGAACTTCATGTAAGCAAAACTATTGGTTGAAATATGAATTTGTGTTAATTATTAATATTTTTAGAGAGTCGATCGTGAGTTTCACGGGAAACAACAATCTCACAATCATCTTTTACTATCCCAGTATGGCGTGCCTCCGGACTGTACATCTGTGTCATCAAGTTCTACACTGCCGCATACGCTAAACATCGACATTGCTATGCAACAACAACAAGGTAAGGATACTTAAAATATTTATATACCACGTGGCATTGATAAAACGTAACATACGGTAGGTTTGGGGACTGGTATGCCGAGTTCAATGTTTCCCGGTACCAACCTACAAATTCACAATACTTTCTACACAGGAGCTTGTCTTCAATCTCCGGGAGTGCCTCTTAAGTTAGCCGTTAGTGGTGATGCGGGCACATTTGCGCCTAACCAGGGCCCACCTACATTCTATTTTGCGCCTTTGAACACCTCAGTTGCTGTGCCCCTTTCCACTGCCACAACAAGCGTTGCCACCCAACCAATTAAACTTCAAACCGTTACCTCTCACGCAGATGTCAGTCAGGTAAATCATAGTTTGTAAGAATAGGACTGCAATATTTAAGAAACTTATTATATACTATACTGTCATGTATGTTCAATCATGTTCGTTAAAATACCAGTGCTTCATGAAAATGTCAATTGAATTGGTATATAAGCGTTGTCAACGAAATACGTTGTATCTGCTTTGAAATGCATATCTATTGCCTTGTGTAGAGAAACAACCAGATATTCGGGGAATTCCCCAATTATATAGAGCTATGTGGGAGTTGCAGATGTTCGTCAAAATAGCAGTATTCCGTAGTATTCGTTGAACGCTCGTATTATATGGCTGATATATAAAATTTAGATTTAGACAGTCTTAACTTATACCAACACTTTAATATATTCATTTTGACTGTTAAATGTAAACCGTTCGCGACACTATAATGGGTTGAGCTAAATATTGTACCTAAGAAAAGAGAACAGTTATTTTAAACCTCATTCAAAGAGAAAAAACATAAAATTTATACGAGAAACGCTTGGATGACGAGGTAAGATGGTATTAAACTCGGAAAAAAAAACTGAAAGAACGCAAAGAAAATTCTGGCGGTAAAAGAAAAACTACGCTTCCAGAAATTAAACGGGAACCCTGTCTCCCTACAAATACTTCAACTGTTAAAAAGAGGCTTTTAGAAGCAAATTTAGAGGCTAGAAGGTCGAGAAAGGTGCTTTTGTTAAATAAAAGACGAGTAAAAAACAGATTGGCTTTTGCACGTTTGCATGCATTATGGGATTCAACGAAATGACGCAATATACTGTGGAGCGATGAATCTAAGATTGTTTTGTTTGACGCTCTTGGGTCCCAGCAACATGTCAGAAGACTTCCATCATCGGAGCTTAATCCAAAGTACACAAAAAAAAAAACTATTAAGCATGGGGCTCCAAAATAATGGTTTGGGGTTGTTTTTCCTGGTATAGTGTTGTTTTTCCTGGTATGGTGTTGTTTTTCCTGGTATGGTGTTGTTTTTCCTGGTATGGTGTTGTTTTTCCTAGTATGGTGTTGTTTTTCCTGGTATGGTGTTGGACCACTGTACAAAATTAAAATTGCCAGCATTTTGGACGCTGGCGACTATGTTAGTATAATGCAAGATGTAACGCTACCCTACGCTGAAGAAGAAATGCCTTTGCGATGGGATTATATGCAGGACAACGACCCTAAACACACTTCTCGCAAGGCTAAACAATGGTTCATGGACAATAATATCACATTGTTAGTCGCGCCTGCACAATCGCCAGACCCAATATAGCATTTATGGGACGATTAAAAAAACGACCGTTTCAGCAGTGAAGCCGCAAAATACTAAGCAGTTGTGGGAAGTTTGTCAAGATCCTTGGAAATCAATCTCAATTTCTAGCCGTGCTCAACTAGTGAATCTATTCCGCGACGCTGTGCAGCCGTCATTCAAAATAGAGGCCAAGCAACGAAATATTTGTGAAGTAGTTGTTGATTGTACCCTAATGCAGAGGCTAAACACTGCGGCCTTGAGGCCTATTGTATCATTCTACATTAGGTTTGTGTACGCGTGTATCGTGTGTGTGTATGAAGTGTATGGTTTGTTACTGCCTCTCCTCGCCGTAGCGGGTAGCAGTGTTGATTTATCCTCAACACTGAAGGGTACCGTGAGGGATACCGACCACCCTTGCTGCACCGATCGTTTTAGAGAAATCGGCTGCCGCAACGGAGATTCAAACCCCGACATCCTGTACAGGTGCCTAGCGCTCTTACCACTGCGCTATCCCGACATGTTAGTGAAGTAGTGAAAAATATTTAAATAAAAGCAAGTTACAAGTGCGTAGAGTACAGACTGCTATTCTAAGGAACCGGATAATAGTATCATTTTCTGTCGGAAGTGTTATTATGTTTCTTTTTCTTTATAGTCTTAAGTAGAAAAGTTCAAAATATAGAGAGTAGTATTTATATAATTTTATTATTTGTGCTTTTTAAGTTACATTCCGTATTTTAAGATACTTTATAACACTGCTATTTTAACTAACATGACCGTATTTATGAGTAATTACTATAACAATTGTAATAACATTAATTAATACAGAACACGGCCATCAGCGATCGTCCAAAAGCGAAACCAGTGTCGAAAAAGGAAGGTAAAAGTCTCCGAAAGCAACAGTATCAACCAAATCTTTATGGCTCGCAACAGCTTCTTTTTGGACCCCAACCGCTGCAACAGCAGCCGTCACAATCTCAGTTACAGCAACAGACCGCTGCTCAACAGATACAACCGCAGGACAAACCCATAAATGTTGCGGAAAGTCTTAACGTGCAAGGTTTGGATTTGGATTCTTTAGACCAAGATACTTTCGACTTGAAAGACGATACGCAAGACGCAAATATGCTTACAGCTTCAATTCTGCAACAATTTCATAATAATTCTTCGATACGTGCATTCGTCGGTCCTCCGGTAAGTAATGGTTTTCTATCAAATATTTTCATTTTAATTTAGTAAGTACCAAATGTAAGTTATTATTGGTTAGTGCTACGGATGGACGATACATCACTGACTGCTACTAATAACTTATCGCCGGGTCACCTTTTCACGGGTTGTCAATTTTCGATATTAACAGTTGCCAAAATCACTGGTAGCCGGTAGCGCTCAATATTGTATTCAATAACCGCTTGATGGTGGACGCTGGATATCGGTTACCGAATATAATATTTGTACGCGGTGAATAGTGGTGCGATATGTAAGACTGTTTATTGTTTCTATTTAAATTGAGTACAGAGCGGCAGAAGCGGATTTTTTTCTCGTTGTTAAGTGAGAAACTTTTCAAGACAAACCTACGCTTTAGGGCCGGTTGTACCAACCAAGTTCACCGCTAGTTCAGCGTGAACTTCAGTTCAACGAATAAATTGCGTTGTACC
>JARFOC010000649.1:741530-766795 GCA_031763485.1 Osmoderma eremita
CAATGAACTAGCGTCATCTATGAACCATAGTTCAGTTGAACTCGAGGTTAACTATAGTTGGTACAACCGGCCCTTAATCTACTAGTTGTGTTAGTTTTTTCCATTCTATAAATGAATGTGTCGAAACCGATTCCAACGGCGGGATGTTTGGTATACCATCTAGAGTGAGAATCACGGTGATTGAAAAATCACCTCACGGTGATCACAGTTATTTGAAAGCAACCGTTTGTTCCATCCCTAGTTACTGCATTGAACGGAGCGGAACCTCGCTTCGATTTCTAACTTTTGATATAGTAATACCGCTATATAAAAACAGGCTTTATGAAATATATGAATCACGGCACTTGCACTTGCAGTCTATCCGGCCCCGTGCGCCGACAATTTTCGTGTGATAATAGGTGAGTTCGAGTATTTGTGACAGCGCGAGTGTGAATTTTGTTGGAGTGAGATAAGGAGTAGAAAGAGTTTTTAATATAAACGAACGATATGGAGTTTACTTAACCTCAAAAATATTTAGTAATACCGTAATACCGCCTGCTAATAATGAATATGAAAAAAAAGATTACTTCATTTATTTGCTATTTTGCGAGAATTTATTCTCACGTTTAAAATAGGTGCGGCATTTATTTCGAATCGACCAAATCCTCGTTTCTATTCTTTTGCTATCCATTTGGAAACAATTGTATTACGACTTAGTTTTGATACAAAACGACTTCGGTTTAGTATCACATACGGAATTTAATCTGAATGTGGCTAACGGGATTCCCCTACCAACTTTTGACGTTGATTGTGTACACTTCCCATTAAAGATGCGGCGCTTATTAGAGTGCGGCGTTTATTCCATTCGGGATCATTTTCTTGCGGCCTCTATTAGAGTGCGATGGTTACTCTAATTGGAGACGCACCTTCTCCAATTAGAGTAAATACGGTATACAGTCTGTTTATTTGTTACGGTTGGTGTCGTTACGTTTATAAAAATTTTGAGGACAACTATTAAATTATCTCATAAGCGTCCCTCGTGGCGTCTTTTCAATATTTGACATTTATGCCTACGTGCACAATCTCCAGCCACTCCATTATAAACGAACTCTCAAAAATGAAGTCTATTCACTCCAAATCCAATAAACGACCGCAATAAACACCGGAAGAGTATATCGAGTTTAAAGAATTTGGATAAACAAACTCAGCTTTTAAAATGTCATAAAACGAAAGTGCATTGGCTCCAGCCTCTCACATAAAACCATTGTACGAAATTTAAACAATACTAACGTGTATTACTGGTCCCATACAAAGAGCACCGTAAAGTGGCGCTCTGTATGAAATAATAATAATCCCTTGAAGTAAAGATACGCAATGCCGGTTAGACTGAAAGGCTATATCAAAGGTGGACAAATAGGAGGCCAAAGAGAGCCGCAAACCGTTTTTTTTTATATTTCATAAAGAGCCACACTTGGATACACAAATTCAATTTTTTTAATGAAATGTAATTGCATATTTTCACAAATCATATATAAACATATTTATGAAAAAGAAAATTATTTAAGAATAAAATAAAATTCAAACATAACTCCCATAACTCGAACTTCTATAAGAGGAATTTTTCTAAATCTCGATTTTTTTTTGTAAACTATGGAGATTCAACTTAGGGAAAGTTCGGACTGTATAACAAAAAGTCAAATAAAAAAATATGAGTCAAACAATGAATCTGATGATGAAATGAATAATTTGCTGTTATAATTAATTCTTCCATCATGTCTTCCACAATATCGTCCAGTTGTTGCATTCTATTTTCATCTGCAATAACATGTTTATCGCAATTTTCGTCCATCTAAGCGTTTTATTGTTAACGACAACATGATATTTTACTTCAGCCCAAGTTCAATATAATTTTAAGTTGCAACGGTATGCTGTGCAACCAGTTTCGGTTATGAATTGATCTATAACAACTGACTGGATTGTTACTTTCGTATTATCTACAGTTCAAGCTTCAATGAACTGTGGCCGACTACAATTCCTTTCGATGTAAGCCATTCAATTATTGCGTTTTTTCTCCACGAATTATTAAGCATTTTATCTTTCTTAACTGCGTAGTAAAGAGCATTTTCCGTTACAATGATACATCCGGGTTGAAGGTTTGGCAATATATTTTTTCATCCACTCAGTAAAAACTTCACTGTGGTGGTCGTTCAGTGTTTTGAGTTCAAACAACAGAAAACCATTATCAACAAAACCAGTTTCACTACCACTATGCAGGACAATCAGACGCTTTTCCTTTCCAGAAAGATCTTGTAAACCACATGACAGTCAACAAATGTCTGTTGATCACTATACCTGACAGGACGAACAGATACAGCGCCGGCAATGGGTATATCTATTGCCGGCTATGCAGGTATAGTTATTGTGGTATCTTTCCACACGTTGGGCTTTGTGTGGCTGGCATTTACCCATGTCTCATCTAAATAATATATTTTCGTTCCCATTGCCCGAAACCTTCTAATGCCGTTTACATAATTACGTCTCCACAAAACAATATCATCACGTTAAAACAAAATGCTGTTTCGGCTACGTTTCTCCCACCTAAATCGCAGTCTCCTCGATACTTTCTAGAATTTTGTACGTCTTATTACACGTAGATTATCACCTACTCTTGCAACCCCTAAAAATGGTTAGTTATTTTCAAAACAACAACAATAAACATATATTTAATGTTAATGTTATGTTTTTGAGCATGTAGTAAATTAAGAATTTTATTGCGTTTCGTCTAATTGATCAAACCTTGTTTGACTGTTCGCTTTTTGGGAGGGAAGCGTAGAATTTGAGATGTTTCCATTTCCTTTACAATCGCCCACATTGTTATCTCTCCAATGCCAACTGACTTGGAGCTGCTTTAAGTTTTTGTCCTCTTCTAATATACTTTCCCTGGGGGTTTTACGGTGAGCTTCCATTCCTGCATCCATATTAGCACTGCAATTAACTATATCATTATAAATTATCATGAAAACAGACTTTACTGGCAGAAGATTGGTTGCTATAAAAGTGTCAACTTTTCACCATTGTAAACTTGCCTTAACTTTGTACCAATCAGGAACTGGAAAATATTGCCCTATCTTTTCCAACGCTCAGTTCTTAAAGTGAATGAAGTGTAATTACCTAATACTAACTTATGAATATATCCTAGCTTTGTAAAAGCGTTAAGTGGTAAAGAACGAGAAAACATGTTGAAATATAAATTGAAAAAAATACCATTTAGTTACAGTCCCAAAAACCAAGGATCAGTCTCTACGATAGAGTTTCTGACTCTGGAAAATTCGTAGACCAAAGAACGAAGGACATGCATGACAAAGAACACATTACGCCAGACTTGGTCGAGGACGTAGTTCAAAGTTTGGAATCCTATAACATAACTGAACTCGCGGATCAAACCACATCCCAACTTAATAACATACAGGTATGTCTCTACAGTTTTGAATATCACCAACCCAAGTCGGGAAAATTATTGTTTGCGATACTTTATTTGTAGGTTCAATCATATCCTGCAACACTGGATGAAACGATGATAGCTTTGACCGCTCAACAGGATCTATCCACGCAATCCGATGTATCTAGGGTCGAGTATTTTGCAGTTCCTACAAATGGCGCCCAATTACCAGTACAAGTTAGTCATAAAGTTTTTGTTCTTTGCTTTACTCCAATTTTAATTTTAGGTTCAACATACTATATACCCGTACGAACATTATTTGCAAACTGTTGCGGCAATGCCTAGCAAAGAACAGAGTGGAGCAATCTATCAGGCTGGATTTCAAGCTGGTATTAATATGATGCAACAACAATTAGGTAGGTATAAACTCCAGTATGATTATATTTTGAGTATATACAATTTCACTGTTTCGGTATACATATATCTATTTATTCGCGCGTCCATGTAAATGGGTTATACATATACTATAAGATAGCATTCGGATCGTAGCGACCTGCAGTACTGATCGACCGGTGCGTGTCCAACGTGGGATAACGGTCTCGCGACACCACTGCTCTCGGAGTTCCGAGAGCAGTGCTGTCGTAGATTGGCAGCATTTTCTACTCAGTAAGATAGATTATTAATACATTTAGTGTCTAAAAATCCAGCTTTAATATAACAGCCAACTTCAGGCATACAAAGATAATACTGTAAGAGGAAGAAATTGAAATTGTCAGTTAGGCGCAAGAAATGGTCTTTTGGAGTATCTCTGATTTGAAACGCCGTTTCGTTTATCATGCCACCCACTTGTGCAAGTGATGCAAATGATATTTTCTACAAACTAGGGTTGCTTCTCGTGTTAGTTATAAAACCGAATTCGGTTTTTTTTTTTATAACCTGCAACAAGTTATGAAGACAACAAGCTATTAAAATTATCACAGATATCCGGTTTGATTGTAATGGGTGTATAAAAAACCCTAAAAGCTTGACATATGAGTGCAAAATCTGAAACTTCTCGTTTAGCATAGTCAATAATTGAAGATTGCTTTATCACGACCGATTCCTTGCGTCATTTCTGTAATATGGTTTCATCAAGGGTAAATGGTACATCACCAACTAAAAAGTGTGAAAGTATGGTATCTGTACCTAACAATTTTATAGGTTTTGGTGCATTAAACGGGTCGTGAGTATTTTTCCCCCATACACGTTTCTTCTTTACAATAGGAACCTATGTCGACTGCAACGCATTTGTTGTAATTCAGGTCTACGATGGCACAAGCAGTAGGATCACTTCGTGTCGGCATCTTTGATCTTTTGAAATAAAACGTTAACTCGTGCATTCTTCTCTTCTTATTCTTCCAGAAAACCCGTAGATCTGTTCTATAACCAATTCCCTTAGTTCTCCTGCGATAGCGAGTCCCAGCTGTTCTTCCATCTCTTTGGTGACCTTCCTGGGGGCGTTGTCCTCTCGGTTTTCCTTCCAACGCGATACGGACTATTATATTTTTGTCCATTCTCTTTATGTGTTCGTACAGTGTCTTCTTCTATGTCTTCTGCATCTCACTACGTCGTGTACTCTACATATCTTTCTAATATCCTCGTTTCTGACTCGAACCCAAAGAGTTTTGCCTGCTTTGGCCCTCATCTTGCTTTTTGTTCTGTTGGTGACTGCTCTGACCTCGATACCGTTGGTCATTACTGGTCGTACACATGTTTTATAAATGCGAGTTTTACTTTCTATTCTGATATGTTTATTCCTCCACACAACATCGCGAAGACACCCAGAGATTGCAACTGCTTTATTAATTTGAGGTTTTT
Source organism: Osmoderma eremita (assembly GCA_031763485.1). Taxonomy (NCBI): domain Eukaryota; kingdom Metazoa; phylum Arthropoda; class Insecta; order Coleoptera; family Scarabaeidae; genus Osmoderma; species Osmoderma eremita. Next base: position 746,806 of record JARFOC010000649.1, read on the forward strand.
CGTCAGATTCTGGCGGCTAGATATATTCACTCCTAAATATGCACATTACTTGTTCTATTGGTTTATCTTGGACTGTTAGTTTACATCTTACAGGATCTTTGGCGAAAACTAAGCACTTTGTCTTTTCAACCGATATGGACATTGAGTTTTTGTGCTATTTTGTAAAAGGTAAATAGCTGTATTTGTAAGTCGTCCTCCGTTTCGGCCACAAGAGTAGCCTCGTCAGCATAACATATCATTATCCATGCGCAGATTCTCGCGGTCAGTTCTTCGCTAGCATAGTTTTGAAGTCGTATATTTTGCTACAACGTGATGGAGAGTTGATTTCATGTATCTAAAGGAATGGATTTATATCCGTTCGATTACACTGCGGCTAGTTTGGAGTTACAAATGTGAATCAGGCTTTCTGGGACACCAACAGGGACCTCTGGCGGACGCACATTATGGCGGGAAATTTAAATTAAAATTTGTCCGGATTTTGGTGACGCATTCTGTTGTTCTCTTTCTTTGATTTATGGTTTTATTACCATGAAATTCGGCATAGGTGCATAGATTCTTTATGAGGAAGAACACTTGTTAGCAACGTTATTATACTTGCTATATCGCTGCGTTAAATATCATAAATGTAAACTTCGTTCAAGTTCGACATACAACGGCCCCTAACGCTCTGTATAATTGCCCAGCTACATACTGTATATCAAATGATCTAATGAAATCTTCCGTGTTGTATAATCATTTTCGTTATGTAAGGAAAAAATAATGTCTATATACTGTGACAGTCTATGCGACATACATTGTATATACCCAAAATGCAGAAATGTGAGTGCTTTAAATTAACCTGACCTTTCTTTTGTTTTACTAAATCGACTAACACACTTACAGCATGTCCAAATGCAAGTTCAAACGAAACATTAACATCTGTAGTTCCAACCACAGTAGCATCTCTGCCAGGAACATCAACGCAACAATTCATTGCATCTGGTCAAACGATATGTGGCGCGCCATTAGCGTCGGCGTGCAGTCACGCTGTAGCAACGTCGGGAATGCAGTCTACTCACCACTGTCAAGTTCCTTGTAGTCAACACATTCAAGCGCTCGTTCCAACTCATCAAGTACAAGCCGCAACACAAACTCCTGCTCCAATTACGAACGATTCGAAGAGACAATCAAAATCTACAATTAGCCAGGAGGCCAGTGGTGGAGGTGGTAAAAAGAAGGGGAAGCTACTTTATCGGCATCAAAATCAACAAGCTCAGCAAGGCAACAACTTTCAACAGAATCAAAATTATCAAATTGATCCTAATACAGGTACTCTTTGAAAGCCTTTCATTGTCACTAATATTCACTACTTTATGTTGTTGTTAGTACTAATACTGCGCTCCTAACGAACTAATAAAAATACCTACAGTGAGGAATAAATTTTCAATTAGTAACTAAGGCGTTGTAATTTATGATTTACGGAACACAATATGTATTCTAAACTACAGCATAAATTTATATATTTAAGAAAAGGAAAAAAATAAAAACCTTTTCTTTCACCCAACAATATTTAAATTTATTATTTACATAATAAAGCTAGGAAATAATTTAGATATCAATCAGCGTAAGTGCTTAAATATCTGATTCTAAGCCGTGACAATAGCGTGATTAAGATCTCTTTTTCTTAATATATCGAATACACTTGAAATAATGTCAGATCATCATGTAGAATTATTGTTTTCAGTTATATTAAATTGTAGTCGAAGACATTTTAAAAACGCCATCAGACTCGTCCACATTTCCAAATTATTTGTTTTTAGCTGTCACCCAATACGGAGGCACACCAAACCAAACATGTGTACCTGGGGCGCTTCCGCCAAATGGTTATGGAATGGACGTGGACTCAGAAACTGAGAGCAACCATGATACCGCACTGACACTAGCTTGTGCGGGAGGTCACGAAGAATTAGTAGAGCTACTGCTGCAAAGAGGAGCTGATATTGAACATCGCGATAAGAAAGGGTTTACACCATTAATTTTAGCTGCAACTGCTGGCCACGAAAAAGTTGTCGAAATTTTACTGAATCATAATGCCGACATCGAAGCGCAATCTGAGAGAACTAAGGATACGCCGCTTAGTTTAGCTTGTTCAGGTGGACGCTACGAGGTATGCTGACATTAAATATAGAATCTGTTCGTTCTGACCGTTTCAATATTTATTGTAGGTAGTTGAACTGCTGTTGAGCAGGAATGCGAATAAAGAACACCGAAACGTTTCCGATTATACTCCTCTGAGTTTGGCAGCGTCGGGAGGATACGTTAACATTATTAAGCTGCTTTTGAATCACGGAGCTGAGATCAATTCTCGTACAGGTAGCAAGCTTGGTATTTCTCCATTAATGTTGGCTGCTATGAACGGTCATACAGCCGCCGTAAAATTATTGTTGGATATGGGCAGCGACATAAATGCTCAAATCGAAACTAATAGAAATACTGCTTTAACGTTGGCCTGTTTTCAAGGTCGCCATGAAGTCGTTAGTTTACTTTTGGACCGGAAAGCAAATGTAGAACATCGTGCAAAGGTAAATCGCAATCGCGTATGTAGTTACCACAATTTTTCTATACAAATTGTTTGTAATAATAATATACGTTTACAATAGTTATTATGACGTAGTGGAATATATGTGTTGCTTTCATGTGTTTCAGACTGGATTAACTCCTTTAATGGAAGCTGCAAGCGGAGGGTATGTTGAAGTTGGTCGAGTTCTGTTAGATAAAGGAGCAGATGTTAATGCCACACCAGTACCATCATCTAGAGACACAGCGCTTACAATTGCAGCCGATAAAGGTCACGTCAGATTTGTGGAACTATTATTATGCAGAGGAGCTGCTGTTGAAGTAAAAAACAAGAAAGGCAACTCGCCACTATGGCTTGCAGCTAATGGAGGCCATCTAAGTGTGGTGGAGCTTCTTTATAATCTGAACGCGGACATAGACTCGCAAGATAATCGTAAAGTTTCGTGCTTGATGGCTGCGTTTCGTAAAGGCCACGTTAAAGTTGTTAAGTGGATGGTGAACCATGTAACGCAGTTTCCAAGTGACCAAGAAATGATGCGTTACATTTCCACTGTAAGTGATAAAGAATTGCAGGAGAAATGTCAAGAATGCGTTAAAATTATAAGAGCTGCGAAGGAAACGCAAGCTGCCAAGGCTAATAAAAACGCCTCTATTTTATTGGAGGAATTAGATAAGGAAAAGAATAGAGAGGAATCTAAAAAAGCCGCTGCAGCTAGGAGACGGGAAAGGAAGAAGAAGAAGAAACTTGAGAAAAAGGAAGAGAAACGCAAACTACACGAAGAGAACAAGAAAAATGAAAATTACGACGACAAAGATGATAAGAAAAGTGTCGAAGATGATGTCGATAAAGCAGACGACGAAGGTAAATGTTATATTTATGATGAAGGCCATTGAAGTAGTATTATATTTGTATTATTTAGATAATTGTCAAGATGTAGTGACAGATTCGCCAATTCGCAACAATGAAACTGCTGACAAAGAAGAAGGGGACAGTGGAATTGATGCAAATAGTCAAGGTAGCTGTTCTAGTAATGAAGTAAAATCGAAGGAAAAAAGAAGCAAGAAGAAAAAGAAAACCGCTAGTGGTAACTTGACCTCTAAATCTGACAACATATCTCGTTCAAGTAGAAACACCAGTAATAGTTCATCAAATAAAACATCATCAACTGAATTGAAAGATTGCGACAAAAAAATACCAGATAAACTAGATTCCAATAAAAATTCCAGGTCGTCTACTAGTAGCATTTCTGCGAGAAAAGGTTTAATTTTTGAATCCACTAGACATCCAGCAGAGCGCGACGATTTCGAAGCTACTGGAAATGAAACCTACTTCAATTCTAAAACAAAAAAGGCACACACGTAAGAGCTTTACTATTCTAGCTTACTTGTACATAAATAATATTGTGTTTGTAGTATCAATAATTTTTGAATCATATTGTTACAGCCATTATGACGAAATTATTCCAACGCCAAGTTCCAAATCTGGTAATCAAACTAGCCCCAAACAAGCTGGAAAACGCGATGAAGGTTGGAAAGAGGTTGTCAGAAAATCATCAACTCAACCAGTTACCACAAGTGAGTCTGGCGTGAAGAAAGTTTCTGTTCCATTAAATGCAATCTCGAGGGTTATTGGTCGAGCTGGTAGTAATATAAACGCCATTAGAGGCGCTACAGGTGCTCATATAGAGGTTGAGAAGCAAAGTAAAGGTCAAGGTGAACGAATTATTACAATCAAGTAAGTTATATTACAATTTAATAAGTATGTAAATAAAGTAAATAAAAACTTTCAGGGGTACATCAGAAGCTATGAAACAAGCACATTCTTTGATTGCTATGCTAATAAAGGATTCAGATGTAGATATTTTGCAAATGCTGCCTAAACCCAATAAAACTTCGAGCACAACGACGCTGTGGGATAAAACTCAAATTGGCGTAAGTTTTAGAAGTTCTTGTAACGTTCAAAATTGCAAATACATATTTTTCAGACGAAGAAAATTGCTGGAAAAACAGTAACGACCTCTACTACTACGGCAGTAACAAATACGCAACAAAAAGTTTTATTGTCTACTTCAATGTCTCTAAATGCTTCAACAAGAGTTGTAGTTAAACCTAGAAGTTCTATATCTGCTACAGTTTCTCGACCAACCGCGCCCCCGAGAATGCTAGCTCAAGCTGAGAAAAACGCCGCTGCCGGTATAAATATAAAGATTCCCCAACTCGGAACGGTAATTTCATCCACTAGAGGAACAACAAAAGTAATTACTACGATGGCCACTCAAACATTTGCCGCGAAGTTAACAGAAACAACTCACCAGTTAAATGTTTCTGTTAATCAAGGAATGGCGGTAAACAAAATGAGAACTTCACAATCTTTGGCAATTAGTCAATCAACAACTGGCCCATTATCGCCACAACCATCGTCTACCCAACCCGCTATGTTAAGTCAAGTATCTCCAAAACATCATAGACCTAGCCCTACAGCTTCGGCCCCTCCGAATATGCAACAATTTCCAACTACTGGAAAATTGCCATTCTCTAGTAATTCTTCTCAGTCATCTACTTCGTCAGTTTCTGATACTAATGTAAACCAACAAAGAAGTGCCACACCTGTTGTCCAACACCTACCAAGTGCCCAGTCATCGCAAGATGATGTGAACACCTCACAGAACTCCATAAATATACCGACCCCGCAGCAATATTCATTGTTCAATTCTATGTCACAGCAAACGGTTTTTCAGCAATCTATGCTGCGAAGAGAAAATGAATCTCAGAAGCAAGTTAATTTTGCCGCAGTCACTGGTGGCAACACTCAGGTTTCAAATCCTCCAAAATTCATTGAAACTGAAACGCCGCCTGTTGATGCTTCGAAAGCACCTGGCTACAGAGTTATGTCTGTTGCTTCACCTGTTTCTTCAAAAACAAGCAGCAATAGTACCACGCCTCCAAATATATCTTTAGCATCTGGTACTAATTTCCAAAATTACTCGGATAGTAAATCCCAACCATTACCACCTATTGGAAGTAACATCATCTACAGTAGACCTTCATCCCAATCCAATCAAAATGATATGAGCTCTAGCCATTTCTTTTCGGCCTCAGAATTACCATCCAGGTCGATGCAGCATCTAACTCATTCGGACACTAACCTGTATAAACCCGGTAGCACCAGTTATTCTGATACGCCAGGTATACTGCGGATGACCTCTACGGATGGACATCTGTTACAGCAATATCATATGAATTCTATGCAGCACCTCAATTTTTCCCAGCCACAACAAACTTCTTCACAAAGTAACCTACCTGTAACCATGTCGAGGTTAAATCCAAAAGCTCCAGACTTTTCAAGTACCAATGTACATAATATTCCGAAACAAAGTGTCCATTTGTACAATGGTGGAAATCCGAGCGGATACCCAGTTGGAAATCAGAACAACAGCATGTATACAATTGGAAAGCCCGCTGTCAATTTTCACCGTACTAATATAGTTCCTGCGCCACAAAATAATAGATGGACTATGATGCCTATACAACCGTTTAACCAACAACAGTCTGAGTTGATCAGTGGAATGGCTGGCATGACTATTCACAGTATCGCCAGAGCAACTGGAGAGGTTTTAGAAAACGGAGAACTAAACATGGTAAACAATTCCCCAGCTATGTCACCTAATTTGCCGACAACTCATTTGGCACCCAATGAAAACCATTATATGGAAGAACGTAAACAACAACCGCAGCCAATTGGTACCGAAAGAGCTCGTAAAACTTATCCGCAACCTATGGATAGCAACTGGATGATGGGAGCAGATCCAAAAATGTATGAACGACCGTGGGTTAATCCTGGAAACATAGATCGATTCCCCGTTCAGAAGCAAATGTATAGTGATGATATGCCACCCCTAATGGATAATTTTCAGGTATGTAATGCCATTTTTACGGATTTTGCATATTCATTTGCCAGATTTCTGTAGGATATTTCTTCGTGTATTTACTTATGTGTAAATTTTAGCATGGAGTGCCACTAGAAAGTCCTCATACTTTCTCTAATGGAGCTCAATACCAACAATATTTTTTTCAACAAATGGGAAATCTTCGCACACATGAGTTTCCGCCATCGGATCAATTGAAGATGGGACTTTCATGGGAAAACCCTAGGCCCAATATCTCTGATTTGCAAGATAAGTCGCAGGTACGTAATTGAGTGTAATTTGGTATAAAGTAATATGTATGTATAGCAAGGGTGATACTACGCTGCGACCTAAAAGATCTATTGTGTCTCCTATTCTGCCTGCATTTACAGCTGGCCGGCCAGTCTGATTTCTTTTAAAAAGTGCAGAATGTCAGAAGGCCCCAGTCTAGGTCTTTCTCTTCAATTTCACTTGTTCACAGGTGCAGGGCCCTTGAGTTGCATAATGCAGCGCAGATTGAGAGTATGTGGATGGGTGTTTCGTCATGTTCTCCACAAAATCTACATTCGACTTCCTCTGTTATTCCAAGCCTGCTCAGGTGTTCTTTCAGATTACAGTGGATCCCTGTCAATATGCGAATATTATTTTTACTTAGGTTGATGCATTCTGTAAATCTCTTCCGGTTATAGGTTCCCAGAAGAGTTTTAGCTTGCCTCATTCCATGGAAATTCTCCCAGTATTTGCTCTTCTTCACTTTTAAGTTTCTCCAGTATTATACTGCTACTTATCCCGCAAAAGGGTTCAGGCCCTACAAATGGTAATCCAGCCCCTTTCCTAGTGAGAGTGTCTGTTATTTCGCTTCCTTCCACTCCTGTGTGTCCCGGAACCCGCAGAAGGGTTACCTTCTTACTTTTGCTTAGCACATTTAGCTTTCCTAGACACTCCCAAACCATCTTGAAGCTGATTATATTTGAGCTCAGCGCCCTGATGGCTGCTTGACTATCAGACATGATAATCTCTTGCTTTTGATAGTTCTTATCAATGTTGAACTGGACGCATCTTTCAATAACGTAAGTTTCCGCCTGGAAGATACTCGGGTACAAGCTCAAGCTTTCGAAATATGCGATTCTAGGCCCATATATCCCTATCCCAGTTCCCTCAGCCGTTTTGGCGCCATCCGTGCATCATTTGATGGCATTTCTGTCTCGAGATGGTGTCTTTATGCCATTCGCTTTTGCAGCTAAGCTTTGTGGTAAATTCTTTCACAAAGCTGAGGTTTTTTTGGCATATCATTCCGGGGTATGCCCCAGATTTGGTTATTTTCAGGAGACTGAGGCCTGTGCCCAAGTATTCCCTTCCCAGTCATTCTGCGTGAGGTCCTTTTGGCCATGTCCTCCAACCAAATGTAGAGAGGGGTAAGGTTTAAGACCACCTCAATAGCTGCTGTTGGACAGGGTTCCCATTGCCCCAGTTATGCATACACATGCTAATCTTTACACTTTCGAGAGATTAGCTGTCGCGATGGGCAGACCAGTTCTTTTGTTCCAGGCTACTGCCCTATAAGTGATTATTGGTCTTACTATTAATGTATACATCCAAAGCAGTATTTTTGGGTTGCATTCTCAGTTATTACTTGCAAAGTTTCTACATACCATTGGGCCCTTTTTGCCTTGTTGGTTACTTCAAGCTCATGCCTATTCCATAGAAGTTTATCGTCTAGGAAAAGGCCTAGGTATTTGACCTCCATCTTCCATTCTATGTCTTAGTCATCTATTATTATAAAGTAATATATAATTTCCGATTTTCAGGGATGGTCCGGGTTGATGACCAACAAATGGAATCCGTAAATGTGTTCGTCACATCATTGTATTAACTATAAGCGATTTTTAAGTCCATCTATATAAAAAGAATAATACATACATAGCTTCAATATTTGTGATTTTGGATACAACTTGGCCATAGTAAGAAAGTAATAGCTCAAATCTAGGTTTGATCCTTTGATAAAATGGGAAAATAATTACTATGTAATATAACATAATTGAGAACGACCGAAAAGTATTCAATTGGTACGGTCGTTGGCTATTCTCAGAACAAAATAATAAAACAGCACTTTATAATCTGGATTTGGTGTACATAACTGTTCAGATGATTATCCTATTTGTAGTATGTTGTTTGCATGTTTCATCTTTTGTTTAAATAACTGCTTATAGTTTACCACATAAACTACGTTATTCCAATTATGTTTTGTAGCGAAGAAAGAATAAAGAATATAATATGAAAATACAAGAACATGATTGATGATACAGTATCAGCTTTAATAGTGCCGTAAATAAAACTACAGGCCGACAGAGCTGAATTTAGACATAATTTATAATATACTAAACACTATATACATATATTGTAGTAGTTGCGCAGTGGTAACGAGGGATTGGCGATAGGGACAAGTTTTACTTGTGATTCATTTGTTCTCTATTCGAATATTATTATTTCTTTTCATACATGTGTAAGTAGTGCAGTATTTGGTCGCATGTCATTTTCATGATTACGATCAAAACTATGCACTAGGTGGGCATCGCTGACTCCCACAGAACTGTAGGGTTATTATTATACGGATTATGTAATATTGCTTGTACATGAAGACTTAAATATATCTTTATGCACTGAAACGTTTTTTACTAATATCTTAAAACCTCCATATTTTATCAGTATGTCTATGATGAGCGTTTCGAATGAAAATATTCGGTAAGAATAAACATTTATTTATTGTTGTTTTATGCAACAGATACAAGATCCATTTAAAATATAACAAAAGTGAATGTACAGTGCTTCTGCGTATTATAATAACACATTGTTGAAGAAAAGGTAGTAATAATAATGGGATGAATGTTAAATGTAAGGAAGTTAAGATGGTATACGTACGTTAAACAATTCAATCATCTAACGAAATTGGTCAATTTTTTGTTTGTTGGCATTCCTACTCATGTGGGCTAAGGACGCTTTGTTTAGAATATTGGTCTTGATTGGAACGAAAAGCAAATCTGATGCACGAGTTCCGCACTGTGGAACCAGAAAACCCAAGATTTGATATACCTTTAAAAAGAAATAGGCTCAAAATCCAGGCAAGCATGGAAAACCTTGAGAGCACTGAAGAACAACAAAGAAGGGAAGTGAAATTTATAGATCCCATAGGAATGGATAGCTGGAAGAGGTATTATGAATCTATTAATTGAAGACAGAAATAGTTTTACGGAAGTGGATTACACAAATGAACCGGTCAACCTAGTAGTAAAAGAAGTAACATTAGAGGAAGTTACGCTGGAAATGAAAAATAACAAAACTAGGAGCCCAGGAGGTATGCCCATGGAACTTATTAAGAATTCCCCAACTGTAACAGTGGAAGCTATTGCCAGGTTGTTTACAGCTTATTGAAATGCCGGAGGAATGGAAAATCTCTTATTAAGTTCTATATACAAGAAGTAAAATGAAATGCGAAAACTGTGGGGGAATTAGTGTTACGTTTATGCGCAGACTGTCTGGACGAATTTTAAAATCGAGGAACAAGTAAAAGACTCAGAGGTTTCAGACCTGGAAGATCTTATGTTGACAATATTTTCTGTATAAAACAATTAACTGAAAAAAGTATAGCACACGGACTACATCTTATATTTATAGACTTAAAAAAGGCCTTTGACAGTGTTCCTATAAATCAATTATGGCAGGCAATGAAAAATATAGGAACACAAACAAACTATGTTAACGCAGTTAAACAATTATACAAAAACAACAAAAGCAGGGTGAAAGTCGGAAATAATTACTCGGATGAATTCATTGTAAATAAAGGGTTGCGACACAGATGCTGCATATCACCAACTTTATTTAAAATATATGTGAATGCGGCACTGAGGGATAGGAGAAGGAAATTATGCCGATGGGTGTGCTTCTCGATGAACAGCATGTATATAGTTTGGAGTTCGCTGACGATGAGGTTGTATTAGCCGAGGACGGGGATGACATCGATTACATGTTCAGGAAACTGAGGGAAGAATACGTGAGATGAGGTTTGGAGATCAACATGGAGAAGACAAAGTATATGGTAATCGATACACAAGTAAAACAGTTAGTGGTAGAAAATGAAGTGATAAAAAAGACAATTGCGTATAAATACTTAAGAATTAGGTATAAATACCTAGGAACTCACGATGGTAGAGATGAAGGTGACATACAGAATAAAATAACAAAGGGAAAAATTATAACTAGACAACTACACCTGTTGTGGAATGGCAATATTTCAAAGAAAGCAAAAACCCGGATGTTCCCCTCTTTTGTCGAAAGCACTGTTACTTATGGAAGTGAAGTGTGGACGTTAAAAAAAACGGAAAACAAAATAATCTCAACAGAGATGATGTATTGGAGACGATGTTATAAGAAGACGTTATTGGACCACGAAAGAATAAGAGAAATAATGCACGTTGACACAACATTAATCAATAAAATAGAACGGAAGCATATGGAGAATGGACCAGGACAAATTACCACAAATGGTTTGGAAATGGAAGCCTGCTAATATAAGGAAAAACAAGAATAAGAAAGAGTTGGGAAAAAGGAATTAATGAAGCTATGCAGAACGGAGGATTGGAGGAAGATGGTTTTGGAGACAGAGCCTCTCGGAAATTGGGATGCGGTAGATGGCAAAATTAGCTGTATACAAACCACTAATAGATAGATAGAAAAAAAATTGTTGCTACCAAAACCCAATGGGTTATAGATTCATATAGCTCACATTGGAGGCAAATCAAATAAAAAAGAAAAATATCAAACCACTTGTCATGACATTTATCGCACCTACCCATTAATACACCTTCTGTCGTAACTGATAATTGCATGTGTAACATACTTGAAATTTTGTAAAACATTCCCTAAGTTTCTGGGGACTTGTTACATATAAATAAAAAGTGTCCCGTCCCAATAGTAACACATTTTAAACACAGCGCGATAAGTTGCTATGAGTATTACTCATACATATACTGTCAATGAAGTGTCACACCAAATTATAATAACAGAGTCTAAAAAAACACACTGTTCGGATTACTCCTTCCGCACAAAGTATTAATTAATTCGGGACGACACGTGTTTCGGGAATACGTGGATTCCCATTATCAAGTCCGAATTCGGTATCCGACTTGATAATGGGAATCCACATATTCCCGAAGTAATTAATACTTTGTGCTGGAGCAGAGAATATAAAATGACAGATGGTCGGGTGTTTGTGTTTGTAATATTTTAATCATAGAGATTTCGAACCTATGAGGTCATCCGTAGGCCACGAGTTTTGAAAGACCCGCTTCTGAGCAAAATCATATGGTTTCCAATCATATTTATTATGAGTTTATCTGTCTCAGTGTTGTCAACTCTTAAGTCATTTACCCCTAAAATTAATGTAGAAACCCCCAAAATTTTAATGAAATAATCTACCAATCAAATCGCAAACCCTCGGCAAAAGTCCTTCAAATTGTGATAAATCGACTAAAATTGTAAGAATAGAGAGAATTGTACTGACAATTTGTGCAAGGTTTAAAAAACGTTTATTGCCATCTTCTTCAGGTACTGTTGCACCAAAACTAAAAAATAATATAGAAATAAAAAATATCCTTTCACCCTTATACATCCGTTATATATGGAGTTTGTAAATTATCAACCAAAATCAGTGAAGTAATATTACAATATTTTATCCAAAAAAAGGTTGAGGCACGTCCACTTTTGTATTTGTCAACAAAGAACTGATCCTCATCGTCCTCATTCAATTTTCATTTGTTTGTAGGCCATGACATCATTAATTTTTTAAGATTTAAATATACGACATTAAACCATTTTTAATTAATTAAAAATGGTGACCCCTCATTTTTAATCACATACATAATACTCCTACTCAGAGATTTGAGCTTTTGATCACATTGACATATGCAACCACCATCACAAATTAGTTTGAGGTCCGCCTGAAGAGCCTGTATGTTTTATGTAATAATACAGCATAAGAAAAGCTTCACATCTCTGAAGAAAAACGTTTGAATTGTAGTTAAAAATATACAGAAACTATTTTTTCAATTAAAATTTAAATTTCAAGTGAAGTTATTATCAGCTTATGTAGAATATCTCGTAACAATCATTTCAGTTATAAGAATTTCATATTATAGTTAGATTTTATAAATATAACACCAATGATATTAACATTAATTGCAGGTGCTGATAGATTACATGAGGTCAGCTAAATAAATAGGTGTATCTGCTACCTTCTGCTTATGCAGCCTAATATTCACCTACCTTTCTGTGTTTTACTAATAGATGTCGTGTAATTATTTTTCTTTTGTTTTTCGTTGAGGGTCACGTGTGTTTGTTTGTAATTGTGAAGGTCGAGGGGCCGAGCTGACGTATTGTGTATTGACTACTGACGTCAATAAAGCTAGTGTAAACGTTTGCAAAGAAATCCCAACATTTTAATGCTTACAAATATAGTTCTGTGAATATCAGTGTTATATTAGACCAAATCATTTCTAATACACTAAAATAATTTCTTTGTGTGGTGATGTTGGATTTTTCTTATAAAACAACTTGGGTTCTATTTTAAACATTGTAAATACAAAGGAGAGATTTTCTATTTTATGATTGGTCGACAACTTTGTTCAATAATCACAATAGTGCATGTGACCTTTGCTGATTTTAGACATATTCATCAGCGGAAAAACAATAATATAGTGTTCTTTCTACTTTTATGACATTATAATGAATTTGCACGTATAATAATAAAGCCGTTTATAAGTGTAACTTGTTGACAATGTTTTTTGGCTAAAAATAATCCGAGTTGTGTTGAGTCATGGTCCTAGTTTCCAATGTGGAGTGTTCAACAGTGCGCGAATTAAACTATTAATCTATCAAAAATAGTGATAAGAATACATTTAGTGTTATACTATAAGGCTCAAAGTCCACAGTATTCCTACTTTTAGCATACATTTAATATTTTGAGCAATTCGTAAGTATTGTTTTTGTTTATTTAAACATACCTACATTGTTTACATTTTGTTGTGCAATCCGTATTCTAATTTGACAACAGTATTTTGCATGTTGTTTTGCCATATTTACTTTACTAAAATAGATTTTGGTAAAAATAAGGTGCAAATAATTTGTTTTAAATATTTTCATCAAATGTTTTTCTAGTAAAAAAGAAAGAAATTTACTTACACTTCTATTAGCATTAATATTATTTACGGTATCGAAATCTATCGTCAAAACATAATTTTCTATTTTTAATTTATAATAGCTATAATTTGAAACATTGAAGTTATTTAGTCACTCTACAATAAATTGCATCATGCAAAGCATTGTTGCAGGTTATATATTTGTCATACCGGTCATATATACCACCATCTTCTGTCTTTGACGCTACCATATACTGCCATATACTCATCATACTAATTCTATTGAGTCAAATTACAGTGAGATTTTAATTAATTGTATTGGTGTTATGGTGTCCTGAACAATTGGTACCAAACTACGGCTAACTTCAGAATTATTTTGAATGAGTCAATAGCATCAATAGGGATATTTTGATATTACTAAATTATTATTAATTAAATTAATTAATAAATAATAATTTAATGTGGTAATGCAGCACCCTAAAAGGGATTCATTTTTATATAGGAAATTATGGAACAGTACTTTTCACAATGTATTGACCTGTTAAGGGTGTATGTATTTCTGTATATTAATAACCACCAATAACCACTGTTGATATTATTATTATTTGTTAGCAATAAAATAAAACCAAAAACACAGTAGAATGTATCGAAAATTTAACAAGGGAAAATATGTACTTCCCATTGACCAACTTAAGGGTTTTACGAACACGATGCATGTTTCTTAGTTTTTTTTAACGCTAGCACAGTATGCTACTTTGCAAATATTTTATTATATTTAAATGTAAGTGAAATGGCAATTAAAATTGTTTATTTTTATTTCCTTGGAGGTTTGCCTATTATAAATATTTATAACGCTTATCTTTAAATTACAAGAGAGTAAGATTTTCCGTCATAAAACATTAACAGGTTCTCTACCAATCTGAATCATATCGTAATTAATCCATATAGTTAGCGGACCTAAATCACCGCTACCGCAGTAGCCCGTTAATGGAAAATGTGTTTTTATTATACTTTTGCAAGAATACATTTCTATGCATGAATCACGCACATGGTTGTTATGTATGTAGTACAATGGGTCGTATACTTTGAATTTAATTATAAGCACAGCCGAAAGTATGAAAAGAAATGTATATTTTTTAATCAATTTGCATCCTGTACTAAAAAGCTCCATTTAATATTTAAAGCATGAAAATGATTTTATTCTGGCAAATTTTAGTAATAGAAGGGTAATAGTGATAACAGTTTGATTGAACAAAGACATTTGTTCCCACAACTATGTGGGAACAAATGTCTTTGTATTGATGTTTGTCCAGTAGTCTACTCTACAGTAGTTCGAAAATGCCCGAGCTAAGTTCAATCAGGTTAGCTTTTTCTCTTCGTTTTGTTTTCTCAAAAAATTGAAAGTAATGGTAAATAATTTCACCTCACCAGAGTCCATTATTATTATCATAATCCTTGAGCCATATTACCCCGAAGGATGTATGGGGTTTTCGTAGTTGAGTCGTGTAGAACCGGTTTTCTTCTCATATCTTACTATTTCGTGTGCTCTGTCGTGTTTCTTCTCTCTTAACCGTTGCTGCCTCCAATCACATTCCTCTCGGCCGACCTCTTGCTTTCTTTTTAGTTGTTTTAGCGTCGAACACCTGTCTAACTATCCTTTCTTCTGGCATCCTCCTCACGGGGCCATACCACCTCAGTGGTCCTATTTTTTCTACTTAGACAGATTTTGTCTATATATCGCACTTCTGATCTTTTCCATATTTGTTTTGTTCTGTCATCTCCATATATCAGTATCGGTGTTACTACTTTCTCAAATATTTCTATTTTGATATGTTTAGGTATTTCTTGTCAAAAAAGAAATTTTTAATGCAGTTAAATAACCTTCCTCCCGTTGTTATTCTTTTTTTTATTTCTTCATTTTTGTATATTTTTTTGTATGTTTGGGTCTTCTGTAACTAATGCCTGTTGAACGGGCGTAAATAAAAACATATTTTAGTATTTACCTAAACATTAAAATGTAATACTCCACATTTGATTTATTTCATTATTCCACTTTTTCAGTTCGCCCCCTATGTCTTGTTTCGCTATTGCGATAATTTGGCGCCTAGCTGAGAACTAATAGATGTGGCAGCCTATTTGAGTAATCTTTTCGAGTTATACCTACCAATTCCTTGGAAAAGTTTATGTTCTTGCAATTGTATAATATGTAAAAGTTTTTTAGTTTTAGCCTATCCAATGGAACTTTTGTAATTTTAAGTAGCGCTTAGCTTGAAAGTGTGGTTTATGGCCGCTGTTAGTTGGTTTAATTTTACTAATTATAAATATATTTAAATTACAGGTACATGTAATATGTCCGACTATCCTGAAGATTTCCTGTGCGATAGCATCGCAATAAAGCAAGAACCGCTTACAATGGACAATTCTTTGAATATTTCGGCTAGCGTTCCAATACCAGGAAGACGACCTGACAGGCAGTTGGCTGCATCTCTAGGAAAAGATATGCAATTTTCGTCTAATTTGGCACAATATCCTTTATTCCCCGATTTCAACAATACAGAACAGCTGCAAACATTTTACGAACCTATTTTAAATAATACTATGTGGGGTACAACCAAACATGAATCTATGAATACAGATGAAGATGATTTGCTTAAAGTTGATAAGGCTGATTTGATACAAGGACCAACTTTAGCAGAACTAAATGCTAATGACGATACATTGTTAGGTGATTTAAATTTCGACGATTTATTATTACCAGAGGAAGGCCATACATACAGTCCATTGACTTTGCAACAGTCTCCCTTACAAAAATTGCCCTTCTTATTAAGTAACAATATTAACAACAATTGTCTATTAGCAAGTTCTTGTCCGTCTACTGTCCTTGGATATTATAGGGATTCGATGGAGTATGCTGTTTCTCCTAGTGAAACTTCATTTACCTTTGCTGCCAAAGCTCTCGCCCCGTTTTCCCCCCCAAATCAAGATAATACCAATCCCACACGGCCGAAAGCATCTGCAACATATTCAAATGCTAATAATGTTACCCCTACTAAGCAAAGCGCTCTACACGAATTGTTATTAAAGAATGATAATAACTCTCCTGAATATACGACTTTGGGTCAGGCGAACAAAACCCCAACAAGTCCTACTGTCCGTTCTCCACTTGGGCGCGTATTACATAGTTCCAGGCTATCCACTTCGGCCCCGACACATTTGGGTTTAGAACAAATTTGGCAAAGGCGGGAGCCTCGCAAGCATTTGTTGTCAACCGGATCGTTAGCTGAAGCAGGTTCTACCAGTTCCCTATCTACTGGTGAGGTACTCAGTCCAGAGGCACAGGATCTATCACATGATGACCAAGACTATGATGAAGACAGTGAACACTATGAGGACTTCTCCTCAGATGACGGTAATACATTGAAAAACAGTTTTAAAACTGGGTGTTATGCCACTCAAATATTCTTGTGCATTTTCAAATATTCTAATTGCAGGAGACTCTGACGATGATGATGATCTTCAAACCAAGGCAATGAAGAGAGAAAAGTACTTTTGGCAATATAATATCCAAGCTAAAGGTCCAAAAGGTCAAAGACTTGTGATGAAAACGAAAATGGAGAATCCGCACGTATTAAACGAAGTAACTGATCCAGTTTTTAGCACCGAGTGTGCTGTAAGGGGTATTAAGCACAGTGGTAAAGCCAGGAAAGGTGACGGAAATGATTTAACGCCGAACCCGAGAAAACTTTTTAACATAGGAAAAGAATTGGACAAATTAGGTCGCATTATCAACGATATGACTCCAGTTAGCGAATTGCCATTTAACGTTAGACCAAAGTCACGTAAAGAAAAAAATAAGTTGGCTTCTAGAGCGTGTCGATTAAAAAAGAAAGCACAGCACGAAGCAAACAAAATTAAATTACACGGACTAGAGGCAGAACATAGTAAGTGCTTGTAAATGTAAGCAGACATACCAGTAATATGAAGAGTGACTGAAATAGAAGTCAAAATTTATGTCTAAATATACTTTTCGCACTTAAAATTTTCTTTTAAATATTTGGTAAGTACGTACATCCGTAACGTAAGTAATTTGTTTGCTTCTATATTTGTAAAATAACAAGAATCTTTTTCAATACATTTTATTAGAGCACTGTTTCAGTCAGTTCTTCAATTTGTTAATATGTATTTAAACGCATTATTAAGTAATTGGCAGTAATATCAAGTATCAAATTTAATATTAAATCTAACGTATATAATTTATTTATAACACTTTTGTTTTGTTTTCAGGGCGTGTAATGGCTGGTATAAGTCAAATTAAGAGTGTTTTGAATTCAAAACTAAAAGTAAACAACGAAGTCACTGGACAACTTACTAACAATATTGAAAAGATTGTAAAGATAACATCAAGTAAGTGTTTTTCTATTTTCTACTTATACTATTCTTTGTTCACCGAACAGATGGAGTGATCACGTGATGATCATGCATCGTGCACCTGCAAAGCCGGTTTTACACTGGAAAACTAACTAGTTATTTCTATCGGGCTATGACTATCTGTAACCTATTTCGGAAGCATACTCGTTTTTATAATGAAAAGTAAACTTTCATTTTGTGTTTTTGTTGTCTATTGCAATCTGATTTTTATTTTAAGGTGGAGCAAATAAAAAATAATGTATAAGATGGCGTAGGTGGAACATTAAAATAATGAAGTGTGATCAACTCAAAAAAAATTTTTTTTTCATAGTAAAACTGTGTTTAATATGTCATTAAAAAAGTGCTTGTGCCGTAACAAAAAGAAATCACAGGTTTTATTTTATTTAGATGTTTTAATAATGGATGCCTTTATGCTTATGAAAAAATGATTAATAAAAACTATATGATTAGTCACTTTTAAAATTCCAACATTACAGAAAAAGACAACACTGAAAAACGTACTCTATATATTCTACATTTATTATAAATAGAAAGTATATTGACACTTTTTTACCTTACCCGTTATATTTTATGTGCTAATAGAGTCTTAGAAAAGACACAAATATGGAATATAGACGAAAAAGACGAGATCAAAACTGAAATGAATAAATACACGACGCCGCGGAGGAATAATAGGGTTATGTTGTGGTTATGTTCGATTATATATAAACATTGCGCGTCCTTGGTATGCAATACAGCGATGTATTATACATTTTAAATCAGTGAATTTAATTTATTATCATCTTTCTGTCCTATTTTAGCAGTGCAATTGTTCTATTTGTTTTTAGCAAGAAACAGAAATTTAATCTTAGAACTTACGATGCTATTTCCACCCTTATTTTAACAGTCTATAGCATCATTCGAATAATCGCTTCTTTGGATTTTTCGGGAGTTCTTACCAACCAATAGAAGGGTTAGTTTTCGTATCACGCATTTTTTGTACTCCATCTGTTCGGTGAATAAAGTATAGTTTTATCACTACTTAAAATGGTAGTGTGAAAATACTCTAAAGGTACTCCAAGGTCACACTACCATTACACACGCCAATATACCCGCGCCGCACGAATCGAATTTGTTTTTCTCTGACAATGCTAGCCGCATTTTCGGCGCAGCGTAGTAGACGCACTTAGCTAAAGAAATGAAAAGAATATAATTTTGATTCGTGCTACGCCAGTATATGAGCGCGGTCCTTTAGAAGTACACAGGATTGCGGAAGTAACGTCCCCCATATTAAAGATGAAAATATTAAAACTAGTCCCCCAGATGCACGGCGTATACCTCGACATTTTCGGGTAATAATACGAAAACTGCCTTGCTCCTTGCTATTAGGTGTTCGGCGTTATTCTGGTGAGCGAGATAAACACCAAAAGGAACGTGTGCATTCTTATCGTATGCGTCGAGTAAGAGAAAAAATGACAAACAGCGTTAACGATAGTTCTGAGCACCCCAACGAAAGCCCAAGTTCAAATACCAATTAGTTTCGCCTCAATTGGTAAAGGAAACACCATCCAAACATATACCGAGTGCGCGCGCTCGTGCTGCGAATAGGAAGTCTAATGTATCAGACACAAGAAATGTATTTTTCTGATATATCTATGTATTGATAAAATTGAAGCAAGCTTTCGCACAAGAGAGTAATGCGTATTCCGTTCTAACAACTTTTACTCTTTACTGGGCTTGTCCGCATCGGGCAAGAATTCACTCTGTATATGTAGTTTGCGACTATTCATTACAAAAGATGAAGTATATAAAAAATATATTTAAAAAATACATAAATATACCTCTGAGATCACATAACACGTCTGATTGTATAGTTCGAGGCATTCCTCACGTACAGACAGCTGTTTCGGACTGACTTAGTCCTCATCAGTG
>JARFOC010000649.1:771647-786971 GCA_031763485.1 Osmoderma eremita
TGCTATAAAACGTATTCTTGGTAACGACTTGGTACCCAAAGAACCAGAAGACCATGAAGAAGTCGTAATAAACCAAATGAGGAAGCTGTGTAACATCTGTCCTTCCAAGCTCAAAAGAAAGACCCCTCACCAGTGCAAAATATACATATGTCTTCAATGCGCCCAAAAAGTCTGCCAGAATTGTGCCTTAGACTAGTTCTTTAAAAAAAATTTATGTCTTATGAATTAATGTCTTTTTTGTTAAATGTATACGATAAGTTTTTGTTTTTGTTTTTTTTATGAATTACTATGTTTTTTTTCCATACCTAAAATTTTGTTCCTAAAAAAGTGCCATTTTGCAATTTTGCAATAAAATTTTTGTAAAGTTTATCAGTCCCTGATAGAACTGCGGAGACATTAACAACACACATTAGAAGGTATAAATCGGTGCCAATGAATATGTATGATGTAGTGTTAGTACCTAGACATATATTTTTTGTTTTTGTTCTTAGATTGTGGCCTTTTTTCAGAGTTTTGCTTGTTTTTTTTTTAATTCTTAAACGATCTTTCTTTAATATATTGATATTGTTTGTAGATTTATTGCACCTGGCTCAATAATAGTTAACGATGCCTGGAGAGACTACAACGGGATTGAAGATATAGATGGGGGGGTTTATCAGCATTGTGTCGTTAGACACGTGGAAAATTTTGTTCACCCAGGTGATCGCAATATCCATACTCTAACCGTTGAAAGTATGTGGATGCGCGCAAAGCGTAAGCTAAGGCAACAATTTGGCAGATCGGAAGCACTGTTTTCTTCGTATTTACATGAATTTTTGTGACGGAATCCGTATCCCAAAGCATTATTTTTTGCGGAATTTATTATAACATTTGGCCGGCAATATAACTTCAATTAAACTTCATTATTAGTACTACATGGTTAATTCGTTTTATCCCATACTTTAGCCCATACTATATATTTGTAAATAGATACAAAAACAAACGTACAACTCAAACTCACTGTGTATGCAGTCGCAATGCGAATGTTCAGATATCATTTATTTCTTCTAGGCGATTTGTTGATGATAAATTACCATAATGCCAGCGAGTACGAAACAGTTAATGCAGAGGGTCAGTCCCACATTAAGGAAAGTATTGACTTACGTGAGCAACAATCATTAACTTCAGATTTGGATAATAGGGTCTCTGCGATTATACACACATTTCCCACACTGGAGCCATGTTTGGGAGATGGTACAACCACCTATCTTATTAATAGTAACACTACAGGGTTCTTAGATAATTTCAAGCCGTGTGAGACTGAGACTTCTATTACCCCAGCTAATGCTTCCCGCATTCCCAATGTGTTTAAGAAAAGAAAGAAACTCTTTTGCAATTATTGTAAAACATTGCAATTAAATTTGGCCCGACATTTAGAACGGCAACGTGCAGACGCTTGCTTTTCACATGGGAAAAAGGTAAACTATAACAGTATCTTTGCGAATTCATAGAAAACAAATTATTTCGAATACATACTTTTCTTAAAAGATAACTAATTCTCAGGAAGTTATTCAACCCCGGATTTTTAGACAATAGATACACACATTCCCAAAATACTTTAAATTTGATATTTTTCGTAGATCCTAGATACGTATTTCGTCAATTACGTGGTCATACTTAGTAGAATCTATAAAGGAAACGTGTTAGACTTAGTACCTCTGATTAGGGTAAAACCTTGGAATATATGTTCTTGATCAGTTAAGCAGTGGAATAACCTGTGCGATATTTTCGAAAAAATCGATTTTTGGTTTTTGATGGATCCTTAAAGTATAACATTTCAAAAATATTCCCTGAAAATTTCAGGTTGATTCGTTCAAAATTGAGAAAGTTATACAGTTTGCAAATTGAACGTTCACAAGAATGACCATCTGATCGGGAGAAGAAACCCGCAGATCGTTAAGAGTATTGCACGGGCTAGCCATGGCAGAGTCCTTGAGTGATACTTTGTTTCGTGTCTTCTTCTCTTTCTCGCATGGAATGGTCAAGTTAGGACCTGCAGATCGCGCGTGTTTCGTTAGAAGAATGTATTTCTTTCTGGAGTGTATAATAGGGTCACTATGGATCACTTCTACGCGCGATTCCGAACTGTTCAGAACGTTATCGTTTACGGATTTCTTTGAGATTCAAACTTCTGTTTTTTTTTTTCAATAAATGGATCGCTATAAATGCTCTAGAGAGCTACGGAGATCGGGGAGTGTCCGGAAGTCGCGATCAAAAAAGCGGAACAAATTTCACAATCCGAAAACTGCGGTGCAAGAAAGTGACAGTTTGAGTACTTCGGCAAAAAAAAATGAAGCGTCAAGCAGAATTGATTGTACCCGAGGACAGCTCAACAGAGTATAGAATACTCAATTTTATTACAGTTTTCGCTACTATTTCCACTTTCGTGAAGTGCAAAGAGTGTAGTGGCCAAGCGAAATTTCAAACGGCTGTAACGCACGGACTTGGTTTTTTATTCGTCGTGATATGCGAGGATTGTGACAATCGCACAATTCCATCGTGTCCGAAAAGCGGTCAAAGATACGAAATAAATAGCCGGTTTATTTTCACAATGAGGGTTCTTGGTCCCGGACCCGCAATATTATGATTCTGTTAACATTTTAGCAAAATATAATCTTCAAACTGATTCATATGAGGTACCCTCAATTGCCACGAGACTAGGTACATATATAAAAAGATGTTGCGACCTGTATATAATAGATTGCTTTAAAGCGGGCTCTACTGAAGAAAAGCGAGCAGCAAAGGACTTTCTAAAGGTTATTCAAACCGAGTATTCTGCATCGATAATTAAAACTGCCACCGAAACTATGAACGAATCAAAACGTAACAAGAAAATTGAACTGGCGTGCCAAACCGACGTTAATAAATTGCGTGCTTTTCTATATGAAAGCATCAGTAAAGTCTACCAGGAACTATCCAAAAACTTCTCTTTTTTTACGTTAGTCATAGTTATCGAAATACACTTTATGTTATTTACAACTTTTCAACAGAAAAAGGGCAAGTGAAATTGAAAGACTACTTATAACCGATAATAAAAATTATGAAGGTCTCTTATGTCTTGTATAACTCCTTAACCTCAGATGAACAACTTTTAACTCAAAACTTTGTCAAAATCGATATTAGAGATAAATTAGGTAGAACAGTTGCCATTATAGTCCGTAAAGAGCATCTTTCTGTAATAATTTCCTAATTTTACAAAGGCAACCAGCTGGAATTCATCCGTCGAATCCTTAGGTTTTTGCTTCTCCACCGGGAAATTTCAATCATTTTCGTGCATGTCAGGCTACGAAACACTGTGCCAGCGAATGTGGCGCATCTGATCCCCTTAAACGAAGAGGTACTGCACTTCGGTAGCAATTAGCAACAGCTGCACAAATCCTCGAACTTGGCGAAAATACTATGGATCGACTAGCTAACTTTATGGGGTACGACATAGCTATTCACAAAGAACATTATCGTCTATCTAGCACTGCTGTTGATCTTAGTCAAACATAAATTCTTACAATTATAAAAACGTGGAACTATACAGGGGAAATTCACTACTTGAAATTAAAAATACAATAAAGGCAAATAGTCCAGCAGAACCCTCAACCAGTCAAGTAAATCAAAAGGTGAACATGCCATTGTCATCTTCAGATAGCCATAGCGATTTTTAGGACAACCAAGAATTTTGTACGAAAGCAACTAAAAATCGATTAGGTAAGGATAGATACATATGTAATTGCATACATTATGTATTACTTACATTACACGTTATTGGATACTATTTATCGGACCTCATCACCGAATCTATAGTGTTTGAGTTTATTTGCAATTGCTTCGCTGCATACTATATTACTGTGCCGATAAATTTATACTTTTTCTGCAACTACAGTTTTAAAGAAATCTGTTGCATTTACGACTGAGTAAATCATGATAAGGCACATAATCCCAGTAAACTAAGGCCAATAAAACAGCAACATGTGTTATATGTTTGAGGTACATATCTTTTAAAATAATTATATTTTGAGTTCCTGTTGAATCGTATGACCACATTCCGTCGAAGGTGGTCTTCAAATGAGAAAGATGCTGTTCTTCTATTTTTCAAATCGCACATTGAAAATCAGACATTACCGTCACATGCCGCATGTGTGGAAGCAACTGTTTTCCAAAATTATCCGGAGGATCGCCCACCCATATTAAAGCATATGTGAAAAATGAAATTAATAGAAGAAAACGACTAAAGCCAAGCAAAACTACAGTTAAAAATTTGTTCTAATTTGTTGCATTTGTTACTGCTTTACTGTTTAATGGTTCCATTAAACAGTTACATTTCTTCTTTTTGTACTCTGATGGTGATGACTTTCACCTGTAGCATTTTTGGTTTAGTTTGTGTTTTGATTAGCAATATTTGATAAGGAAGATTTTATATTTCCCTCTTTTTGTACTCGGCATCCCCGTTTCAGTCCTATGATGCTGGTAACATCATGCTGCAAACTGCGAAAATTTCTCCATTAACGATTTGGTTTGTGTTCTGTTTGGCAAAAATTGATTCCTATCTTTTGGTATAATCTTCAACGTTTCTGTCCTACGATACTAGTAGCGACTGTAAACTTTGCGAAAATTGCATGTTTAACGTTTTGGTTTGTTTTGTTTAGCAATGTTTGTTAAGATTTTATATTCCTATCTTTTTGTATACGGCTTAAACACTTTCAGTATGTTTTGTTTTATAAATATTTTCAATATGTTTATTTTAGTATTATATAATTAATTAAGCATTCTTTTTTGATCTACCTCATAACTACTGTGCGTTTGTATATTATGTATTATGTAATTATAGGTTTCATAGTGTTCAAAATCATTTCTTAACAAAAATGTTATGTTTGTATTTCATTTATACTTATATTTGTATTATTTTTGTACCATCTCATAGCCTATCAGTTAGTTTTGTGGGTAATTATTTTCTTCTTGTAGCCTATGACCTTAATAAAAGGTTCACAATCGCATGTATTTTTTTATGTTACCTTTTGTACTGGTTAAGTTATACTTACATATTTCTACATTTTCTATTAAAGAAAAGTAACTAAACAAAATTTCGCTTCTCATATTTTCGGCTTGTTTAGCCATTATTTGCTTTCTCGTAGGTAACTTGAAAATTTCACAATAGATTTACCTTTGATATGCATACTACTTGCGATTAAAAATCCATGTTTGCCACTGGTGCCTAAGTAGTAACTACATACGATTCGATAACTACCCAGTATTCTTAATTGCAACCTGCACTAGACTTGTTGAGTGGCTAGTACTATGATATTTACAACTAGGGTATTTCATTAATATTGGTAAGTATGCGTAATGCGCATATTAATACCATATAAATCGTTAAATCCCATGTGGTGATGCAATACTTATTCTTTATTTATTTGCAATTTTTTATTGCACATGATAGTACATATATATGTACATCGTGACATACGTAAAATGTATTAAGCTTTGTCTATTTGCTATGGACTTAATTCACATTAACTCCTAGGTATTTTTGAACATGTGCAAGTTTTTGGTTTAACATTTTGCAAGATATTGAAAAATGTTGTTGAAATTCATTTGAGAGAAATTGATGCAATGTATATTACTTTTTCCTTTAACTGGCGTAATGAGGCCCATTGAATGCATATCCCTCACGTTGTAAAGACCGACAGTGTTGCCATATATTTTGATAAAGTTATTAAGTTACGTTACTGACACCGTGCTTCGATATTTTGTTGAGATAGCAGTGCCATCACAATACAATGGAAACATGCGTCAACAAATATTAAAATTAGCTACTAAAGGCAAAGGTAAGTTACAAATAAATATTTATACAAACACTAATTTGCGGAATGTAAACATAACCTTAATTGTTTTGTTATACTTAGACCAGAATGAAACCCTATTCTTTTTGTAGTATAGTAGTAGACCGAGAGATGTCTTGCCAAATATTACTATACTTCAAGATATAGTCCTAGATCCTTCAGTAAACGACAATGCCGATCAAACAAATATACCACTCTAGAGTTTCCTAGAAAAACCGAGCCGTATTATAAAGAATTAAAGCAGAAGGTACTATACCATTTTTTATTAACGGTGGTTACATGTTTCCAAGAACTTTTAAAACAAGCTATTTTACATATTAACTTATGAAAACATGAAGTTACTATCATAAAAAATATGGCCTACGTGGGCATCCTTAATTCCTGGACAAAAAATGCGAAGTATTTACTCTTTGTAGAACCATCCAAAGTACTTCTTCCACCATTGCATATCAAATTAGGCATGATCAAACATTTTGTAAAGGCAATGGATCGCAATGGCAGTGGATTTTTGTATCTATAAGAAAAATTCCCCAAAATAAGTGATGCAAAGATAAAGGAGGATATTTTCGTGGGACATCATAGCAGGGAGTTAATAAAAGATTCGGTTTTCGAAGAAAAATTGAGCGATTAAAAAAAACCAGCATGGAAATCTTTTAAGAATGTTGGTGCAAATTTTTTGGGTAACCATAAAAGTGAGAATTACAGAGAGTTGGTGAGCGAGCTATTGTCGGCTTATCAAGAATTGGGTTGCAACAAGTCACTCAAGATTCAGTTTTTAGATTCACACGTGAATCTTTTTCCTGGGAATAAAACTTTTTTATATTTTTGATTTAGGTCATTGTTTTTTGAAATATTTTAAATTACTTAAGAGAATAAAATTATTGGCTAATAGATTTCTTTTAATGTTTGTTTCTATTGCAAACTACCTATTAAAGTAAAAAATGTCATAAAAGTCCATGTGGCAGGACAAAGTTACAATTTTGTTTAGTAGTGTTATTGGGCAGAAGGATATCCATGCTGCATTAGGTGCAAGTGAGTCAACACATACCGTCAAAACTATAACACGTGCGATAGGGTTTACAGCAACAACTATGTTTAGAACACTTTATTGCTTCAACAATGTGTCAGTTGGTGGATGCACGTACGAATTTCATGGAGGTTATCTTGTATAAGTGGAATGCAAATTAATCTTAGACAGTAGAAAATCGACTGCCATAACCGG
This sequence comes from Osmoderma eremita, assembly GCA_031763485.1. Classification (NCBI taxonomy): domain Eukaryota; kingdom Metazoa; phylum Arthropoda; class Insecta; order Coleoptera; family Scarabaeidae; genus Osmoderma; species Osmoderma eremita. The sequence goes on from JARFOC010000649.1 coordinate 778,740, forward strand.
ATCCTATGACGAGTATTATCAAGATTTGAGACGTCCAGAGACATTCATTGGAATCATCAGTTCAAATAACATCGTTCCAGATATGCTGACATGAACTGTAAATGCGATCGGAACCATCAAAACAGATGAGAAAATATATATTCCCAAATTCGCAAGAATCAGCCAGGACAGAAACGAACAAATCGTTCCTGAATATGGAAACATCATCCTTAGCAATTTACGCACAACTAGCAGTTAGTTAGACATACACTAGCAGATAGAAACACTGTTAGCAGATCGCGACAACAGTTTTATGCCAGCAACCCAATACCAGGTTGTATCTGGAAAAGAGACAGAGAAGATGAAATTCTTGCCAATCTAGACTTCGGTAAGGATTTACCGAATGTCTTCGCAATTAAGGCTAAGAGCCTATTTCTAGGCGATACTTTTCACAAGAAGAAACCTTCCATTTCCCTTATATAACACCATATTGGATGAGTTCAAGATCCAGTTTCAAAATAAAGTTAGATTCTTAAGCATCATACTACCCAGATGATAAATCATCTTGTGTACAAATGTTCGAAAGATTTGGATGTTATAAGAGCATTAAGGGGTGTACGGTGAGGATCGGATCCTTATATTCTACTCAGCCAATGTTGGAACCCTCTTAGATTGTTCTTGCCGGTTAATGTTTCCTCTATACAAATATCCAAACAGTGTGTTTATGGTTAAAACTGTGTTTGGGAGCCATAAGATCTACACCCACATACATTTTGTTGATAGATGCAGTTGAGCCTGCGTCACATTTGAGGTGTATAAGTGACTGACGTGGAAATATGCGGTTAACGCCATTAGTGTTAACAAGGAAGTGAAAGTAATTTACGAAGATCCAACAGAAACGGTGTTTATTTATTTATTTTGACTTCACAAATAACGAACAAGAAACTTTCCATGTTGTTTTCAAATTATGTGAAAATATCACAAGCTCGCAATTTTGTAATCTTGTAAATGTAAAATATGTCACTTAAAGGTTGGTAATTTTTAAGATGACTTTCATTGGTAAAGATAGACCTTTTTGCCAACGCCATTTTACATATACTAAATCATACTACTGCCCAGATTGGGCGACTAAGAAGGCTGGAGGACTTGTCAGGAGTCCTGTCACTGTTGATGACATCCGTGAAGACATCAGAAGGTACGGAGGTCCCAGTATGCCGAGATTTCATGATGACTTTTTAGATAAAGTCATCACTGATTGTGCTTTTGCGTTCCGCTTAAGACGTAGAGTTAAACCTATACATCTGAATGATATCCCAATGAAGACCCTTAATAATTGGAGATCATCTCCTGGACTCCCATGGAAGGAATATGGTTATAATTCTAAGAAAGAAGTTGCTCGGGATCCAGATTCATTCAACTCAATCAGACGTGTCTGGCACTTAGTTAAAGAAGGGAAACAGATCAGTCTACCGGACTCTTGCGCTTATGTTAGACCACATCTCGTTGAACGGGGTGAGAAGAAAGTTAGAGCAGTTTGGGGTTATCCGTGTACCGTGTCATTTCAAGAAGCCTGTTTTGCATTACCACTTATTGAAGGTTACAAGCAGCAGCCATCTCCTATAGCAGCATATGGCTTTGAAACGGCAAGCGGCGGTTGCCGACGGATCTTTCAGCGTTTTGCCAAATATAGAACATTTATGTCATCTGATTACAGCAAATTTGACAAAACAATTCCTGTTTGGCTCATTCGAGTTGCATTTGATATCTTAGCATCTAATATTGACTGGACTGAATACCAAGACTATGGAGTCCCTGATTCCTTGAAACTATTCCATGCGTGGAAGAAGATCATTTCGTATTTTATTAATACTCCAATACGCATGTGTAATGGTGAGAGGTATCGAAAATCAAAAGGTGCCGCTAGTGGCAGTTACTTTACACAACTTATCGATTCAATTGTCAATTGGATTGTTACACAGTACTGTCCTCGACGCCAAGGTATTGACGTCCTAGATCGTTTAGTAATGGGCGACGAAGCACTCGTCGCGACTGATAAAGTCGTTAACCCAAATGAGTTAGTTGCTACAGCAGGTATGTTTGGCATGATCATCAATGCAGATAAAACCCAATTTTGTGATCGGATCCAAGTGAAATTCCTTGGTTACCTCATTAATAATGGAGGTCCTTCACGCACACCAAATGAACTGTGGGCTGCTCTATCCCACCCTGAACGTCCTGACCGAGATTTCAACGATTTCGCCACTAGGACGCTTGGATTATGTCTTTCGAATTTCGGACATAATATCGAGTTCGACCAATGCTGGTAATAAAGATAATATATTTTTTGATTTAAATTTGAATATTTATGGTTTTGATTTTCCATTTATTAATTTGATTTCATGTTTATTTTGAAAACAATCTAACTTTTTTTAATGGTTTAGAAATTATGTTTTCTAATCAATTCAATCGATCGACAACTTATTCTAAGGTATAAGTTATGGAGAAGCAAGGAACCTCCTTTCCTCATTCAAGCGGTTGAAGGATTACAAGCATTCAAATGAGAGATCATATACAATACCCGTCCCCCAGGCTTTCAATTAATTTCCCTGGCCAACTGAGAGACATTCCAATATTCTTACGATTTTGTGTTTATAATATTGAAAACTTTACAGAAAAGAAATTGGGCGCTTACTATACTCCCAAAAGCGCGATGCCCAGGCCTCAGTACAGTATATACAGACGCATCAAAAATTTCCGCATCCAGGGCAGTAATTATTGGTATTCATAGTGACGATCTAAATATAGCCGTAGGGAAGGAATTCAACCCATAAATGTGCATTTCTTGTGCAGAAGCTGTGTAAAGTTGTGTATTATGAAGTCGTTTGTAGGTGGGTCAGCAATGGTTTCAGGCTGCTTTGCGAGAACTGAATACGGCTAGCAGCAAAAAACGAAATTTTATTATGAAACGTCTCGCCAAGCATTATTATGATGCGAATGTTCCAATGTTAGGCTGGCCATCCGACCTAAACTCAATAGAACACATCTGGGCTATTCTTGACGAAAAATATTCCACAAACTTCTAGAAAAAAACCGCGAAACGTTCTTAAATGCACTCCAGAACCAATGGGGGCTGTTGCCACGCGATCTCTTACAGAACTTAGTGAACAGCATTCCACAACGCTACCTGCTGTAACTCAAAATAACGGAGGCAATACAAAATATTAATTTATATTTGTTTCCTAATTTTATGTTTTTATCGTTAACTTTAAAAAAAGTAGAAAGAAATTTTATTTGGTAACTGTTGGGCTGGATATTTATGTTTTCTGTTATAGGTTATAAAAAAATCTCTTCGTGTATGTTGACAGACGCTATTACACTTTCATGCTTGCAGTGCATTTTACTTATATCTTACGTATGTCAGCGGGTGTAACAATACACTAAGAATTGATTAGAGATAACTTGGATCCGTCCAGTACTGGATCACAGTCATAAAGGTTCATGACTTTGTAAGCAAAATGTCTTTAATGTAGTTCTAATCTTGTAGTAAATCTCCTCCTGGCGATCTCCAGTGTATTTCTTTTTCACCCGCTAATCGTAGGCTCTTCTTTTTTTAGCATGTTAATTCTGGTATAAAATAATAGGATACGGTGGCTTAAACCAGTAAAAATAAAAATAAAAATTCGTATTTTTTTCTTCAAGTTCTTCGCTCATCAACGTGGTAAGGAACTTTTATTTTATTTTTAATATTAATTCTAAATGCGTTAATTAGATATAGGTGCCACCATTACACAGGCTGTCTTTGAAGGAAGCGTAGAAAATATGGAAAATGGGTAGACCCTTGCTGCAACCGATCTTTAGAAAAATCGGCTGCCGCAACGGAGATTCGAACTCCGACATGTGCCTAGCGCTCACAGTCAAGACGTTTTCTTATGGAAAACCTTTTCAAAATTTAGCTGCAGCGCTTGATAGGTAATATATCCTACATTTCTCATGACGATGGCGTATACATTGTTATAATTCCCCCTGACGTTGACAGTCTAACTGATGAAGAAGATATTGATAAAAATGTTTTTGAGTCTAATCAATTCCCGGTAGATTTACCAGGACACATTGAAGTTCATCTTGAAATCTGTTAGACAATCCATGATTGAGTATACTGTGGAACACACGAAAAAATATGCCATGAATGCCGGCCGCTATGATTTTTCAGTTACTAGACGTAAACTTTCATAGGAATTTTATTTATAAGCGGTTACCATAAACTCCAAAGAGAACGGTGTCATTCGAATTTAGATGAGGACCTTGGCTGTAAGAGCACGTCTAGAAACCGATTTCAAGAAATCAAGCATTATTTACATATTGCAGACAGCAACGTACAGAAAGATGACAAACTGTTCAATGTCAGACCAGTAGTGGAAAAACTGAACCAAAATTTCAAACAGTGGGGATTTTTTCACAAAAAAAATATGGTAAAATATTGCGGCCAACGGGCAATTCATAAAAGGAAAATCTGTTGGGTTCAGCTATAAAGGTGGGATACCCTGCAGTGCCAGTGGCTACCAATATAGTTTCGACACTTACTGTGGGCAAAAAAAAAAAGTGAATTCCAAAGAGTTCTTGGAATCGAGAGTGGTCCTGGACTCACTAGAAGACATTGAAGATCTAACAGATCATAGTGTTTATTTTGACAATTACTTCAGAGAGTAGGAATTCATGCCACAGGAACGGTAAGGGATAATCGAATAAAACTGTCCCCATTGTCAGGAATTCCGTTAATCAAATGGAAAGACCATGGATCTTACAAACACGTGCATGATTCACAAAATCGCCTTATCTTAGTAAGATGGAAAGACAATGACATTGTGTCTATGGCTAGCTACTGAACCGCCTTCGAAAGTTAAAAGATAGTGCGCCAAACAAAATGAAAAAGTAGATATTCCACAGCCACTGCTTCTCAACCAGTACAACTCTTCTACATATAGGCGAGGTTAAGGACCAAGCTGTAAACAATTGATTTATTACTTTCGTTAAGTTTTGCATTACTTTTAATAATGCACGCTAAAATTTATTGGAACGCAAAGGTGGAAGCGTTCCATTTTAATATTAATAGTTATAGTTATTAATAGCTACTTTTTTCTTACAAGAACCTCCGTCCACTTTTTCTTTAAATTATGATATTTTCAATTAGTCTTAAAATGGAGAAAAAAGTTGAACATTAGAATTTTGATAATTATGGCTTATTGTAGAAACCGCTAAAAATAGCTGTAGGAAACACAGATTGGTTCAGAATGTAATTCAGCGTCAAGTTATAATATACAAGGTGTTGCATTTAACAAAATCGAGAAAAATCATTTTGAAGTTGGTAAAGTCAAATACCTTGATGGTGAACCACTCTGTACAGCCGGTGATAAAAACAATTTACTGACATCGTCACTCAATCTCAACCAATCCACACAACAAATTTTATTCCTAAATTTAAAAACGTTTAGACGTAAGAATACTTTCTTTGGCATATGTAATTTTTCAATTTTTTAACAGAAACAGGTTACTTTCATAATCTGGGTATGAATCTAGTGTAGTAGGGATCTTTAATAATGTAAAAATATATAGCGTGTTCCATTTAAATAAGTGAATTTTCTGTGCCACCGTCTTATGAAACACCACTATATCGGAATATATTTTCTAAGTATATACAATGTACATTATATTACATCTAAATAGTATAAAGTTACTATCTAGCATACAGCTTGAGTAATAAAAGACGGACGGACCCAACACCCTGTCAGCATTTTAAAAATTTTTAAAATCAGTCCTACCGCAGAAGTTCTATTCTGTCAAGGACTACTTATACGGTATCTATATATGGTATTATCTTTCTGTTGACTGTTTGTTTTTGTATGTACATACCGGTTCTGTAAATATGAAGCCGGAATTTGCTCACACATGGCGCTAGCTGCCAATATAGTTTTATCGTCAAACCGCGTCATTGGCGGCATTTCCTTGTTGGCATCTAACAAAGATTTGCAACTCACAACAATACAAGTTTCATACAACCAGCGTAGTTTGTAATAGCGTTGAACATGTCGAATTTTGTGTGTGAAAACTATTTGAGGACATCACTGATTTTCTGTTACAATTTGAAGAAAACTGCGGCAGAATAGCATCGAATGCTTGTCGAGACTACCGAAAAAGTTTGATAACAGCGAATTGCAAGCATTGTTGGATGAGGATAACGCTCAAACGTAAAAGCAACTCGCAGATCAATTTAATGTGACACAAGAAGCGATCTGCACACGTTTGAAAGCAATGGAAAAAATGCAGAAGAGGAGAAAATGGGTTCCACACGAACTTTATTAAAAAGGAGTATTACCTCAACAAGTATATGCAGTTTATTATACCACATACCAAGCTAGCTGTCGAATCTGGTGGAAGTAACTTGCCGCTTGTTCCTGGTGAACACTCTCGCCGCAAAAAAAACGGCAATCGGCACTAGAACTAGGACAGTCATCTGGAAGTCAAGACACCAACAGGGATGCAGATAGATGATGGGTCGGTCAGTTTTGACGTTGAAGAATCTCAGACTGGCGAGACAGATCACAGACAACCAATAATTAATCATCTCATCAAGATCCCACCAAAAAAGTGAAACCTCTGCGTCAAGTCGAGCCTTTGTGCAATACTCCCAGTCTAAGCAACACAAATCGAATGTTGATTCAGAAAATCCGCGAAGGTGTTTTCTGTTGAGTTTACTGCCAGAAATCAATCAACTGCCTGAATATCAATTTAATTCAAAAGGCGTGTTCTTACGCTTCTAGATGAGCTTGATATGTCACGTCCTATTTCATCTTCCAGCATTGCATCTTATGCTGGATGGGGAGAGGGCTGCCTAGCTATGACTCCCATTCGACCCTACAATACATGCATTCGACCCTACAATACATGCATTCGACCCTACAATACATGCATTCGACCCTACAATACATGCATTCGACCCTACAATACATGCATTCGACGATACAAATTCTGGTGCACATATAGAATCGATACATGACAAATCAAATGCACTTAGTTACTTTCTTTTGTCTGTAAATTCGGCTGTAGTAGGGCTTATTGTACGTAAAAGTAATAGATTTGCTTCCGAAAATAAAGAGAATACAAAAGTAAATTGGAAAGAAATAGTTGAGGACGAATTTTATGTATTTTTAGCTGTTGTCACTTACAGCACGTCACGGAAAAAATAAAATGAAATAACATTGGTCTAGATTGGTTCACACACCAATATTTTCGCAGGTAATGTCCAAAAATCGTTTTCTAGCTAGTAGTGTTGAGACTTACGCGTTCGTGAACGCCGAGCTATAAAAGAGCATTCAGTGAGGCGGGAATCAAGATAACAGTATACAACTCTCTACGTTCATAAGAACGCATCGCGTATCTGACGAATTCGAAACTTCGAACGAGATGAAACGAGCGACGTTCACTTACGGTAGGAGCAAGTCCGCAATACATAGTAGACGTTCACTAGCTCACGCGTTCACGAACGCTATGCAAAGTAGGAACGCGGGCGAAATACGAACGAAAGCAGCAAATGCGGAATAATATAGCACCAGGCCCATCTTTAGGTATGGGCGCACTGGGCTCTAGCCCCGGGCCCCGCGATCAATGGAGCCCCCTAATCTTAGTGACAGCAGCGGAATCGATGATAAATTTTTTTCAATCACTATACAAGATTCGATTACTATTGCAAGATTGCTCGTTTCGTCTTAGTAATTTGTCAAAAAATATTTTGTTTACTTATCATACCAAAGCGTTCGAAATTATTGGCTTCGGCCAACTAAATTGTTTATTGTTAGGATATAAATTCTTTGCTTAGTCAACTAGACTCTTAATTAAGGATCGATTGTTTGTTTGTGTAAGAAAACAAATGTGTAGGGATAAGATCCGTCCGCTATCCCGACGGCACGGGGTGTTATCTTTTACACAGATGCCGAGTTCAAGTTTTTAGTTAAGACAAAGGTCGCCAGCGGCGCTGCTCTGGATCCCCTCCCCAATTAGTTATACATGTTGTTATAAATTCGGGCGTGGATCAACTTTTGAGGTTAGTTGTCATATGCTCGTCTAGTGCTTGTGATAAGTCAATTAGTGATTACCAGATATATTTAATCGGTTATTGCAAGTTCGAAAATGGTGTTTTACTGTAGTGTGCGACATTGTAAGAGGACCAGTAGTGAGAAAAGAATGCACATTCTTCCAAAA
>JARFOC010000649.1:787071-815673 GCA_031763485.1 Osmoderma eremita
ATACATATATATATATAAGACAAACAAAGAAAGACGTGAAAAGTTTGCAGCTAAAGGAGGCAAATGTGGCCGTTGCCACCTACGGTTTTACGCCTAGAGAGCGCGCTACTGAGTCAGCTGCCTTCTTTACCTCCAACCTATTGTAGATTATTTAAGTTTTCAATGTCATTCGATATCGACCTTTGTTCTTGTTTTCTTTTTTGACTTTACGTTTTCGGCGCGGTTTCTTTAAATGCCTTGTAGCATTTCTTTTAGAATTTTATTTATTCTTATTAATCCACTGATTTTTTCGTGTGGGCTGCTTTTCTCTATCTCTTACAGAATTGGGGCACAGTAAAATCAGGAGTCGTATGCAACGAGAAAGTCGATGAGATAGCGAAAAGAGGATCATCATACGTAAGCCCAGAACCTGCACTGGGAGTGTCGCGGTGCGAGGATAGACACGGAAGTGGGTCATAGAAAAGTACAAAGAATACTGGGACAATATAATCAGACGGCCCTTCATTAAGGACCCATCAAAAAAGAGTACTGAAGAACTACTAAATTTTAGTAGGGATTATCTTAGTATAGTAGTAGGTCACCTAAACGGACATTGTGCATTAAAGGAAACCTACAGAGAATTGGCGTTGATATTGAGGACCTGCAGCCTGTGTGAAGGGTCAATAGAGACGCATACCACATATTGTGTGCCATGCCTTAGATCCTAGAAGACCAGCAATCTTTTATTAATAAATATTAGTACTTAACATAACAATAATAAGTAAATCATTAAAATAAAAAATAAGAATAACAAAGAAAATAGAAATTCTACAATTATTCTACGAATAGGTTAAGGTTATTGGTTAGAAAAATTAGTCGATTTAAATACAAGTTCATCTTTTTCAGAGGTGCAATGAAACAATCACTTCGCTTTAATTTTATAACTCAATGAGCATTTGAAATGTTTGGATTTTCTATGAATTCCATATTGTTTTATAAATATTTATACCTGCTTTTATAAATAATAACAGGTCTATTTTTTTATTTTTGGGCATTGGAAAACAACGAATACCTACACATTGTCTACACGGGCGCACACATACATTGCTGGCCACGACAGAGCTTGAATCCTACTAGTAATGTAAAATATCGACATCGTTGCCACACCGTTATACATATACATATGTACATATGTATATATGAACTGGTAGTACGGCGCATGAGGCCAGGCGTTGTAAGGAGGTTGTGCGCTTGTCGAAGAAAAGTGTATCAGTAACGTGAAAATGCGAGGTATTACGCAAATAAATTGCGATTGCATTTTTGATTAATCTTTGCGTAGTGTATTAAAACGTTTCAAGATTGAATAATATTGTAGCACAAGGAAACCAAAAATTGACAATACTATATTTAGAGACAGCAATGCATTAGGCACACGTTTTAATGCACAACATCAAACTAAAAATTTAATAATAGCGGACAATGCAAAAAATAGTAAAGGCATTTCTATAGAAGCTGAAATATTATCGCAAATAGGATACCAGGGCACATTTGGCATTGCAGTGAATGAAAAACTAATATAAATAGTACTCAGACTCTCAACTAAAATATTCTTTTAAAGCCAGTACTAACTACTGAAAAATAAAAACTCACTTCTGCATAAATAAACTTAAAACATATTTGAGGAAACGAAATAAATAAAGTTGAGAAAAAAAAAAAAGGAAAATTTTCTAGAACTACTAATGGAGTAGATGTTCAAATACTTCAAGTCTTTGTTCCTGACAGTGACAAAGTCTGTAATAGACTTCGTTTCTAACGTTACACTATTTGCACAATCAATACGCTTTTGACGCAGTTCATCCAGATTATTGACTCGTTGGCGATCATAAGTGTATATTTTCTGGTTAATATAACCCCAGAAAAAGAAATCTAAAGGGGTGAGATCTGGTGATCTTGGTGGCAACGCAATTGTACCACTTGAACTAATTATACGATTCGGAAATGTTTGGTTGGGATACTGTTGCACTATTCTTGCAGTATGAACAGGACAGTTATCTTGTTGGAACCAAACGACATCAAAGTTAACATTCAGAGCTCGAACAGCTGGTACGATTTCAGTTTCCAGCAAATGAAAATATTTTACTGCTGTTGGCGTACAATCAACAAAAATATGACCAATCACGTTATCACCTAAAATCCCAGCCCATACATTTAACTATTGTGAGTATTGGGTTCGGTGAGATTGAAAAAGATGTTGATTTTCTCGTGACCAACATCTCGTGGACATGGAATTATGACGTACTCGTAAACAAAATGAAGATTCGCCTGTGAATAAAATATTTTCTGTGAAATTATGATTTTCTGCAATTCTGTCCATTATACTTTCAGAAAAATTGACTCTTCTAATTTCATCACCGGGGAATATTTTTTGATGTTGTTGAATTTTATAACAATGATAACCATGCCTTTTTAAAATTCTTCTCATCGTTCGGCCCGGAATACCGACTTGTTCTGATATTTGAGCTAACGAACACGGTTCAGGTTATATTTCATAAGTAATAATGTCAATAGAGAGAAAATAATGTTGTAAATTAAATTTATAAATTCCGAAAAAGAAAACTCTCAAAGTAAAAGACGTTTGAGTAACGTCAATCTAAATGGTATACGCGAATTACCGCTGTTACGAGCATACTGCTATAATTCCTAGTATTCTATGCATCCCACCCGCGCAGCACGACTGCATTCGGGAGATTGCCATTGAGATCCGCGATATGACATCCCTGCTTGATGAAATACATTACTAATACGCGGCTTTAATGTTTAGAAAATGCCAGCGCTGTATATACTTTGTCACTAGCTAAAGCCGCCGGGTATAGGAGTCACGATTCTCGGAATCTAGTACGCTGACACTTATCCTGAAATCCACATGTAAAATTGTCCAAAATGGATCCTTAACCGAAACGTTGATATCTCGATTCATTAGCCATTTCCTCCACTTTACACATGATTTTTTCGGTTCTTGTCTCCACAAGTCGTCCACTTCTCAGATGGATTGTCAATCCTACTTGAACTGGTTTGAGCGGAATTTTGTTTGAAAATATAATGGAGAATTTTCACCATATAAAAAGCAGTCATCAGTGCATAAATTCGTGTATAAATTTTGGTTGATTCTTTTTTTTGTAAAAACTATCAGGCTTTCACGTTCTAGATTTAATTTCGCGCGTTTACAGCTGCACAATAACCACGCAAACGATTTGATTTATAGGTACTCGTTAATAAGTTGCAACAATTTGATAGTAAACAATTAGCATGACAGCGCGTTCTTTTTATGGCTACAGAAATTGCATTTTTATCTCCCCCTCGCAGTTAACTATTTATGTATGTACGTAAGATGCAATAATTAATACCAAGTTGTTAATGTAAGTAACACTTATATTGTTCAAAAATGGTATGTCAGGGTTAGTATTTTCTGCATTCCTAGCACTATACTATCTTTTTTTATTATTAAAACCCGGCAGTTCGTTAAATTCCAGAGTACAATATGAAATAGATCCGTGTTTTGATGCTCTTTTTTTATATTACAATCTAAAATTGTTTTTAAATACTACATATTAAAATATCAGATTATGTCACATCGAAAGTGCCATCACATCAGCTCGAACTCTGAAGAAATTTTGGATGGGCAAATGCCGAACAAATTCTTATCCACATAATACCTAATATACCTATAAAATCATGTACTCTTAGAATTACAATACTTTTCTTGCAAGTAATATATTGTTTGCTCAAGTTTCATCAAACGTGAAACTTATATGGTTTTGCACTATAGGATAAGACATGTAATATTGTGCATAATAATAACGTAATGTTTTAAAGGAAATATCGACATCTTATATTATATTTAACTTTTCTAACAAAATTATTTATATTGTCTAATTATCCCTTAAAGAGATAAGGGCACATATAAGAACAAAATGTGAAAAAAAATTTTAGCACTCACTGTACATTAAATCTATTGAAATATGTATAATGTAGTAAGTAATGTCTTATGTAGATGTATTACATTTTACTTCACAATCGTTCGTCAGTTCTAACACTTCACATTTATTTCATGAGCAACTGGGCAACATCAGTGTAGTAAAATAAATGTCTAAACCCGAAACACATTTGTTTGATTTATCTAAAATACGACCTCAGAAATTTCACAGCACTCTCTGTCTTCTTTTTTAAATGATCTGTTGGTAGTTACTATAAGTGCAAAGCAATTCTTCTTCCGTTACTAAGAGTCCAAATAAATTTCTGTTACAGAAAGGATAAATATCCTACTGACATGTGGGTTATCGTATTCATAAAGGCATTCATCTGAAAGTAATATAGGTATACGTAGGTAAAGGTCTCTTAACAAACATTTTGGTAAGCAGAAAGGAAATATTGATTTTGGAATATCGATGTTTGAATGATTGCTGTATAAAAAGAATTTGTGTTTACATTTTGGAAGTTTCGCAGACTTACAGAGCGATATATGAAAGGAAATATTCTACACGTACGCTCAGCTCTCACCGAGGTGCGAGATATATTGTAGGTAGATCTGGCATACTTGCATTTATCCCCGCCGACAAGCCTCAACGCGCGCAACGCGTTACCTTTTCCTGTGGATGCATTTCTAATTTAAAAAATGTTTTAAATATTTCTAATCCTGAGACCATTCTGTGACGGTATGTTATTTTCGTTGATTTAAACAAACTCCGCATTTCATTGTTGAATGTTACTTCATTTATGAAAAGTTTTTCTTTTCTGAATAAGTTCTGTTCTGTTATCTACCCAAATAGATCGAAAAATGTTCTATAAAAAGAGCGCGAAAAATGTTTCCAAACGTGTCGATCATTCTTCTTCAAAAAAGGTTTCCGATAAAAATTTTAGGCAATTATATACAGGTTAGTATAAACATTGCCATCACTTCCACGAAGGTGTACCGATGAGCCGTAAACGGCGAAACGCGTCTACACATGGTGGAGGTGATGGCATAAACTTTTATCTGTCAATATTACCTACGGCAGGTTTTGCCGATGACGCGAGCGCTACTGCTGCAAGTATAGGACAACGTAAGTTGTTCATACATACAGTTAGAGTAGCTAGTGAGCGTTTATCCAAGCAGACGGAGTTGATCATACCACATTTGTATTCCTACAGATGGGGTTGATCAATTCTCATTTTATATATATATTTTATTTCAATTATATAAATGTATGAATTACATCCATCTTAAACGACAAGTTGGGAGAAAGGAAGGTAAATTATCCAATCGAAGGTGTCCTGGATTTCGCAGCGTCTATTACTTTCTATACTTTATCCACCGAACAGATGGAGTAAAAACATGCATGATCAATGCGTGATACGAAAACTATTGGTTGGTAAGAACTCCCGAAAAGTGCATTGCAAACGATGTAAATAAAAAGATCGCGCCCTTTAAAATTCAAGAAGCGATTATTCCAACGATGCTATAGACTGTTTATATAATATACAATGAGGGTGAAAATAGCATCATAAGATTAAATTTCTGTTTCTGGCTAAAAACAAATATAACAATTGCACTGCTAAAATAGGACAGAAGGGTAATAATAAATTAAATTCATTGACTTAAAATGTATAACAAAATGTATAATACATCCCTGTATTGCATACAAACGCAGATTATATATATATATATAATTGCGGAAAATTGATTCTTTTTTAACTTAATTTTTTAAACAGTGTCAATATACTTTGTGTTTATAATAAATGTAATATGAAGAGTATTTAGTACGCTTTTTGATGATTTTTTTGTAGTGTTCGGAATTGTAAATGTGGCTAATCACGTAATTTTTATTTATAACAGAACATCCCTGTATTGCATACCAAGGGCGCACAATGTTTATATATAATCAAACATAACCCCTTCATTCATCTGCGGGGTCGTGTGTTTATTCATTTCAATTTTGATCTCGGTCTTTTCCTCTATATTCCATATTTGTGCCTTTTTTATGAGTATTAGCACATAAAATATAACGGGCAAGGTAAAACAATGTCAGTATACTTTGTGTTTATAATAAATGTATAGTATACAGAAAGTTGAATATCGATGTTTTTTTTTGTAGCGTTGGAATTTTAAAGGTAGCTAATCACATAATTTTTATTAATAATTTTCTCATAAGCATAAACGCATCCATAATTGAAACATCTTCTATATAAAATAAGACCTGTGATTTCTTTTTTTACGGCACTTTTTTAATAACATATTAAACACCGTTTTACTAAAAAAAATATTTTTCTTTTAGCCGATCACACTTCAATACTTTAATTTTCCACCTACGCCATCTTATACATTATTATTTATTTGCTCCTCCTTAAAATAAAAATCAGATCGCAATAGACAGCAAAAACATAAAATGAAAGTTTACTTTACATTATAGAGGCGAATATGTTTCCGAAATAAGTTACAAATAGTCATAGGTGGATGGAAATAACTATTTTTCTGTTTTCCAGTGTAAAACCTGCTTTGCACGTATACGGTGCATGATCATCGCGTGACCACTCCATCTGTTAGATGAACAAAGTATAGAGTAGAGTTAGGTTATTGACTAGAACGGGTGTATGACTTTCTATAATGGCATTTAACTCTTGAGCAGAAATACAGAATTCTTACGAGGGTTAATTTTATCACTATAATAACACAAAACATATTATTTGTATTATGCAAACCCTGGTAAAAGAATAATGCAGTACCGGACTGGCATTTAAAACATCAAATATTTATATTATTGCCTTAATATTTCATTACGGTACCAATAAGTAAGCATATGTCAAATTTTATAAAAACAATGGGCAGAAAGTGAAACAATAAATGTCCATTGAGTGCAGACCAGTATAACCAGCAACGTTTTATCAGTAATATTTGTTTAAATACTTTAATGAATCTATCCGATATCGTGATAGACAAATAATGGTAGATAAAACAATTTTTTTTTCGAGTGAGAATCCTATTGCAATATTCTAATATATTAGCTTTCAGTTATTAGAATCTGCCTTCATTAAAACCACAATGCTAAATTGAACAAACTGAACCGTAGGTCACGGAAATAATTTAATTTTGCAGGAAATACCTCTATTCGGCACGTAACGTAAACGTAATAGGTTGGAAAATTGTGGATATCACGGGTAGAACGGGTATAAAACTCACCTTCATGGGATCTGATTAGAGTATCTAAAATATAAATCACATCACAGAGATAATCCAGGGTCCACCACAGGGGCGGCGAAGCGTTGTTAAGTTCCCAGAACACCGCACGTCCAAGAACAAAGATCAAGTTATAAAGCACAGCCAAGGACACTACCATAAGCCACTGAAATACAAAAGGAAAAGTTAATTGACGGAATCTTCTTAATGCCTCACAAAGTTTTATTTAATTTAGTTATTTAGC
Source organism: Osmoderma eremita (assembly GCA_031763485.1). NCBI lineage: Eukaryota > Metazoa > Arthropoda > Insecta > Coleoptera > Scarabaeidae > Osmoderma > Osmoderma eremita. Next base: position 794,505 of record JARFOC010000649.1, read on the forward strand.
CGGTTACAAACTTTACAACCGACATACGTACAATGCTATAACATTCCACAAACGGATCGTAAGTTAGGAAGGACAAATAATATTTCCATTCCATTCCAACACCAAGAACATTCTTGCTTTATACTGTTCCCCGGTTGGTTTAGGATATTAGGGTAAAATTACAGCTATAATATTCACGAGGTCCCCTCTAATTAAGATATATTTTGTTATGAATAATTTAGTAGCGCCATTAATATAATGTGTTCCAATATACATATATATTACACCTACAGCTAGTTTTTCTTTCTTATTGTTAGCCTTTCATTCCATAGTCTCTATAGGAAGTAGAGCAAAGAAGTTATGTGTAGTAGTAATTTTAATAAAATATTTTTAAGTGGATTCAATTTTTGGCCCAATTTGGTCAATATTTTTTTGCCTTGAAAACAGCATTGGCAATTTTTTTGGAACATTGCATTTTCTGTGAAATTTCGACAGATATATACAAGTATAATGTAACAATATATAATGTTTTTACACCTTTCTTAAAGCCTCCCATAGTAAGAGGACGCAAATTCTACCTGAATTTATTTATTCATAGCAAAAAAAAAATTTGCGGAGACAATATTTCCATGAATAAATAGTACTTGTATAGCTACAGTATTAGAACACAGAAATAATTTGTATTTGTGATCTACAATAAAATGTTTATGGTAAAACAGAGAACAAATTTCCTTATATTTTCCCACTTTCTTGCGATGTACAGTCGATTACAACGGGTTGTCGTATTACTTGGGGATTGTTGCAGAGGTTGATATGCCAGTAGCAGTAGTATTTAAATTGATACGAAATTTGCGAATGAAAATTATAGAGAATTTTGATATTTGCTTGTACAGGAAAGTTTGGGTGACGTATATTGTAAGAATTCTACTGAAGAAAGCTTTACTCACTTTGTGGGTACCCTCCAATATTATATTCCTGTTCTCTTGGTTAGCGCACGATTCGATCCGATATTAATTAATATTTTGTGCGGGAGGAGTAATCCGAATAGTGTATTTATTATCAAGGTTGTGTTTCCAAACAACTGCAATCAGCGCATGACGTGTCCCAGGGATCGGTAATGGGTGCGTTGGCGTACATTTTGTTTGTTAACGATCTACCGAATATATTTCCCACAAGCAAAATTGCTCTATATACGATACTACCGACCTTTCTTATGCAGGGAGTTTTATTTAAATTTAGACAAATAAGTGTTTTTTGTACTTTACACTTGCTGTCACTATTCTAAGTCAGAGTTTGTTGATGAGAAGCGGTGGAAGGTCTGTAAAACAGGTCACTCGACTAAATTTTTGGGACTGTATGTCTAAAATAGTTCCAATTGGAAAATGCGTGTAAATCTGCTTTCTTCTAAACTCCCCCCCGCCTGTTATGCATTGTACCAATTACGACAAATTACAAAAACGCAACAGAAAGACGCTAAAAGAAATATTGTCGGTATCAAAAAATCTTCAATCATGTAAACCCTGTTTAAAAAAAAAATTAATTTTTTAACTGTAACTAGTATTTACATATTTCAACTATCGATGTATGTAGAACATAATTTTAATACTTTTACAACAGCTAATCGCTTCCATGAACATGACACCAGGTACAATAATTTATGTGTTCCTAGTCCTTTAAGCAAGAAAGTTTATCACATTTTATGGGTATTAAGTTATATATACAGTAATGCTCTGCACAACATAAAGACCACTATAAGTACTAGAAGTTTTGGAAAGGAGCTAAAGTGTTACTTACAAAATAATGTACTCTACTCAATAAATGAGTTTTTATATGTGGGGAATTAATCTATGTAAAGCCATGAAATAGTTATAAATATCATTTTTGCCCCGTCAAGTATAGATACGGTTTGTTAAGATGAATCAGTATTTTTGTGTAATTAAATAATTAGAATTTCATTATATGAACTTTCTCTGGAATACTTCCGTCTTTTTTCATATACTTCGTTGACTTGTCTTACTTGTCTACGGTCTCATAGACAAAAAACTTATTATTATTATTATATTATGATTATGACTAATTCAGTTGCGCAGGACCATAGAACAATTACTAGTTTGTAGCAGTTTAGAACTCTAAAGCTTTCCTGAAAAGAACAACATCACTAGTTTTCTTAATCTTATACTCAGTTTACTATTTAATTTGTTAAATTATTTCCAAACCGTGCAGTAAATTCCTAGGTATTTGCGGCTAAACCAGAAACCAAATCACAGCAAAAGTAATTTAGGCAAATTATTTTTAATTTGATCCTTAAATATTCTAAGTTTGCTTCGAGCTGGAAAATATCATGTATATCTCCGGTTCCAACTGAAGTACAAAACTATAGACCTATATTACTATTATGTAACTTTGCCAAAACGTTTGAATCTATTCTACATAAGCATGTAAGTATATAATAGTATATATATGTCAATATTTCCTTTTCAACATGGGTTTATGCGCAATTGGTCTACTATAACTAATTTGGCCTGCTTTTCACAATTTGCCTCTGAGGTATTGGATAGTAAGGATCAAGGTGATGTGGTATATCTAGGCTTTTGATAAAATCGACCAATACGTTCTGCTAGAGAAGTTACGTGCATTTGGACTATCTGACTTCTTGAGGTTATTATTGGAATCCTACCTACTGGGTAGAAGGTAATGCGTCAAATACCGAAATTGTGTTTCAAAGTTTATTACCCCTACATCTGGCATTCCCCAGGGATCTAATTTGGGACCCTTATTATTTCTAATATTTATCAATGATTTAGCTACCAACATTCAATCCGAGAAATTAACGTTTGCTGACGACTTTAAATTATTTGCTACAATTAACTCAGTAGTTGATGCTGAGGCTTTCCAGCATGACATTTGTGGTGCAATAAATGTAGGCTTTCTTTGAACAACTCCAAATGCACGTCCATGATATATACGAGGAAGGTGAATCGTAGTATTTTTCACTACACTATCCATGGCATTATTTTAGCATCCACGGACTTTGTTAGGGCTCTGGGTGTTTTATTTGATTCGAAGCTGCCATTTTCCGATCATATTGCAGATGCTGTTGGACGATGTTTTAAACTCTATGGCTTCATTTATCGCAATTGCAGAGATTTTTAAAACACTACTACACTTACCACTCTCTTCTATTCATTGATTCGCTCTACGTTGGAATATGCAATAATTATCTGGTTTCCTATCTTTTCTTCACATATTAATACACTCGAGTCGGTTCAGAGAAAGTTCTTGCAATCTCTATACTATTTGATTGAAGGAACATATCCAGTGAGAGGCTTCGATTATGCTGTACTTTTCACTAACTTTAATTTTAGTTCTTTACATGTAAGACGAATTGTCACTGTACTCAAATTTCTCTTTGCCTGATTCGTGGTGGAATTGATTGTTCGTGGCTTGTACATAGGCTCAATTTCAATATTCCGAGGTTAAACTCTCGTTTCACCCTACTTCTTATTGTGATTCACACCGATCCAATGTTCTACTTAGATCTCTTATTTCTTTGATGTGTGAGTATTTCAATAAGATTTCTGATGTGTGCGATACCAATAATGATAGTTCAAGTTACATTACTGGGTATGCGTATAGTTATTTTTAAGGTTAATTGTAGCGCACTCCCAGTTTGTATTAATTTATGTAATTATTTTAATGTTTAGTCATTACTAGATTAACTGGCGCAGTTCATGTGAAGCCTTTATGGTAGATGTGCGCATTGCATATTTTCTGTAATTGGGTTTTATCTGTAGGTAAATTACTAGAAATAAATAAATAAATAAATTATTATCACTTCAATATGTAAAAATATAAATCTTTACAGATGTAGTATAGTATTGAATGATTTATAGTCTGTCTGAATGTCTGATTGCCATAATTCCAAAGAGATATTACTTAATGATATATGGATGCCGTAGCTTACTAGGTAGTAGCTTCACTTAATCTGTGGCACATTTCTGAAAAGAGTTGATGTGTTTACTTTTCTGATTTAGTTTTTTTAGACTTACTTCTTGCGAATTAACCATTTTTAATTCTCTGACTTCGCCTTGGCAGAAATATTACTAATACGTTGGTTGAGCTTAATTAAAAGATTCTACATCTGTTTTCAAGTGGTTTGTAACTTTTTGGGAATATGTGGCCTCCTAATGGATGGTGCCTTATATAACGTTATTGACAACAGGGTTAAATTAACACGGCTGCTTCTTTGTGCCCTTCGTCCAGATCTTCTAATAACACTTTTAATTTTATTCCCATTCAAAAACATAATACACCAAGAAAATACTAAAAAAAAACAGGCACAGCTCTAGATGTATAAGAAAGTAAATGAGTTTCTATAGAATAATAATATTTTATTATTGTATGTCTATTTTATGAAAAGGTTGTTGGTCAATGTTTCGAGCTTTTCTACTGTTTGCTGGATTGTAACAATCAATTGTTTCGCAAGTGAGTGTAGTTCCACGAATACAACGAGTTATATGAGCACGCTTATTGAATCATATTTTATTGACAGAGATGTGTTATCTGTTAATTTTCGTAAGAGTTTAGTGAAGTTTTGAAAGGTTAAACAGAAAAAAAGCAACTACAAACACGTATAAAATCGCGAATCGGTGAGAACTGTATAGAAGCTACTGAATAGTTGTCACTGTTAAAACGGCTAAAACTGCTTTACAGGAATTTAATCGCACTGCACGTCTCCAGTTTGCTTAAGCAAAAATGGGGTGGACAAGAGAGTGGCAAACTGTTTCTTTTAGTGATGAGAAGAAATTTAATTTGGATGACCCGGATGGGTTTTCATATTATTACCATGATTTACGTAAGAAGAAGTGATACTGTCACGACGACGTGCTGATGCTGGTTCAGTCATAGAATGGGGAGCCATTTCTTGTTGATTTAGTAATACTGAACGGTAGGCAGAGCTCAGAAAGGTACATCCAGCTTCTAGAACAGGTGGAAGATACATTTTCCAACCTCATGGCAGGTCAGACATTTATTTTACAACAAGATAGTGCCAGTTTTCACACCGGGCGCATTGTTCGACGATGATTTCAAGAACAAGACATGGAGATTCTCGATTAGCCGTCGCTCTCCCCCGACCAGAACATTATAGAAAATAGTAGAGTGATGGACAGCACCGGCTGTACTGGTTAGTGTTCGAAACTTGAAATTATTGGGAAATGCAGCCAGCGCAATCAACCACTTCTTACATTTAAACGTCCCTACTCTTGATAAATGGTTTTAAATAAAAACCGAAAGCTCGCGAAATACAATACAGCTATGTTTTGATTGCGCTAGCTGCATTTTTCAACAATTTCAACTTTCGAATTATAGAAAATGTTTAGAGATGGTTTCCGCGACAACCTTATTCCAATGCCAACCAATCCAGTTGCGCTGCAGAACTAAAGTAGGCGCTTAAACGAGATTGGTCTGAACTTTCCGTGGACTACTTGCGAAGCCTGTATAATTACACTCCATCCCGACTATTCGACTATTTGAGGTTATAAGAAACAATGGTAAAAGTACTCATTATTGATCAATAAAGTATTTTGTCATTGCAAACGAATCTTTCATTTCGTCAATTGATCGTATTCAAGGGGCGCTTAACAATACTTAACTTATTGTTATCGGAAACGTACATTTGCACTGAATTTACCAAAAATTACCATATTGCGTACATCTTTTTATACTTACGTTCCTCTTAGTTTCGCAAATAATTCCAACCCGCTACTATGTTTATAGTAACTGCAAATATCGAATACGTGTTTGGCCCTATTGATGTTGGCCGGAGTGTATGTGTGATTGACAGAAGAACTTAAAGATTAACAAGTTATCGCTTTTTTCATTGACACCAAAACGTGTAACTACAACCACATGACATAATCAATAACCTAATTAATATAAAAGTACAAAATATGTAGTAGTATTTTTTGGAATGTATACCTGTCTTTTTTTGCCAAATGGTTCTGCGCTTGTTAAACGCTGATATGTATGTAAATCTCAAACTAAATAATTTACACCCCAAGTGTTATGCTTTGTTGAAATCGTGGTGTTGAAATTGAGGGTAATACGAGGGATGCCTTTTATATTGCGTGAATAGAGAACATAAACCAAAATTAATGATAGTACATGGCTTCATCGTTTTCAAAATATTCACCATGAAGACTAATACACTATTGCATGCGTTGAACTACTTTTCGAAGCACTTCTTCCACTCCGATTGAGGTATCCCCAAAATATGCATTTTGAAAGCATCAACCACTTCTTCAGCCGTGGAAAAACGTTGACCACGTGATTTTTGTTTGATGTGCGGAAACAAAAAGAAGTCATTGGGTGCCAGATCAGGGCTGTACGGTGGATGGCGCATCAATTCAATTTTTTAAGTTGCCAAAAACTCTCTAGTTTGTACTGATGTATGAGAGCTCGCATTGTCCTGTTGGAGAATGATCCGTCTTCAGCGGTTGGTTTCACTTATTGTTCCGAATACTTCTGGCAAACAAATGGTTGTGATTGACCGTCCGACGTTACAGCAATGGTGCAGTTACCGCATGTCCGGTTTTTCCGAAGAAGCAAGCGACCATTTGCTTCGAAGTGCTTCGCGCGCAAACTGGTTTTGCTGGATTTGATTCATCTTGAAAGACCTATACAGTCGACTGCTATTTACTTTCGGGCTTATAGGCATAGATCCATGATTCGTCACCTGTTGCGAAGCCATAGATATGTTTTGAAGCTTTTGAGCATTTCGTTCGACCAATCCAAACGAGCCTTTTTTTGACCGATTGTCAAATTATGTGGAATCCAACGCGAACAAATCTTTTTGCGGCCAAATGTTTATGCAATATTGAATGTATGCTGGTCCTACTAATACCCAAGGATACCTCAGTCTCATGATACGACACATGTCGATCTTGCAATATCAGTTCACGCACAACATTAACGTTTCTCGGAAGAACAACGATTGAATTCGGCGTACCACCAGTATACACTAGTGTTTGATGGTGCTTCATCGCCAAATGCCGAGTTAAGTTCATCGATGCACTCTTGTTGAGATAATCCACGTCCACAATTATAAAAAATGAGACGAAAATGTTCACGAGTTAATTTAATTTTTTGGCTAAGATGATTTTTTTAAGCTACTGTAGGTAACACAAATATTGCTTGTATGTCAAAATGTTCTGAGTACGTGTACTGTCAAAAAGGCCGAAATTTACGATACAGGCACAGGTGGCAGTGCCTGGAACGCCTATTCCCGAAATATAAAAGGCATCTCTCGTACTAAGATGTAAACATATAGGGACTGCCCTATTTAAAAATATATAACTTTAGTATTCCGCAACTTCTTGTCTATGTTTAAAATTTCGATGATGGTCCCTTGATGTACGCTAATTTTTACATGTAAAATTTTATTTCTATATTCGTATTGACTTCGTAGATATTTACTTGGTTACACACTTTTGCCCACAACTGTATCTGTGAAAGCTTTATAGAATAATGCGGAAATACAATTCCACTTTAATAGAACGTGAAACCTCTACAAAAATTGAACGCATATTACCTTGTAATGTGACGGAAGAGAGGGATTGACGACGATCCTATGACCCCAACATGTTGGTGCGGGTTTGTCTTTGGATTCAGTAGTCTCGTCTTGATTACTTTTATCGACGAACCAGTCAGGCGGTCTCGAATCCCGGTGGGAGATATGTCGAAATCTGACTGCAGCCTGTAAGGAAGCGGCAACTTGCCTCAGCCGACCCCGCATTGCTGAGAATAATCTGACCGGCTGACCATTATCCTGGAAGAGCAACAAGGAATTATTGTTTTTTGTTGTGTCTGGCATCAAATAATAGGTAAATAACTGCTATTTCAAACAACGGCTTTGAACTTCAAAGTACTTTTAGAAGTAAGAGTATTGGTTTAGGAAAACTACATGTATAGGGAGGAAAAGGATTAAACTAACCGATTTCGAACGTTCTTGAATTGATGGGTATTTATTCATCATGGCCCAGTCTCCTTAAATTATTATTATTTAAAATACCTATTCTGTAGTCGATCGGAACTGTGCGATAGGATTTATGGATCAAAATCACTGAATTCTAGATATTGTATAAATCATATTGTAATCTTTCCTTCGCGAATAAAGAAAGAAGTCTTAGAAAATTGACGACAAGAGGCTGAATTTCCAGATTATGTGATAATAAAGTAAAATGATATATTATTCTAAACACACAGTTGATTATATAGAATTGCCGTTTTAAATACGTTATAAGCAATATAACTACGATAGATTCTTTTGTCAGAATAAACCAGTTATATCCAGTTTTGTGAAAATCTAAACACGGCTTGGATTTATACTCTCTTATAAGTGGTATAATTGACAATATAATAAAAGATAATCTTGGTTTCTTATTGATTGTGTGGTGAAGGTTTCTAGCCAACCTAATAGTTAAAAAATTACCTTGTCCCAGCCCTCCCAAGAAACAAACTACCCCTGACCTCATATGCCGGGATAGAGCAGTGGTAAGAGTGCTAGGCACCTGTACATGATGTAGGGGTTCGAATCTCCGTTGCGGCAGCCGATTTTTCTAAAGATCGGTTGCAGCAAGGGTGGTCGATACCCCTCCCGGTTCTGTGATGAGGATAAATCAACACTGCTACCCTCTACGGCGTGGAGAGGCAGAACAAGCCATACACTTCACACACACACACACGTACACAAACTTAATGTAGAGTGATACAATAGGCCTCAAGGCCGTATTAGGATACAAACGACAACAACAACCCCTGACCTCCCCTACTAATCTTCACGAATATACAGGTCTGTCAAATATACCGTATGGTTCATACAGATATCCATGTTGACTACTTATATTACATTGCACAAAGTTAGTTATTAAGCTCTTTCTAGAGCGGAAAGAGCTGCTAAATTACTTCACCTTCCCTATATGTAATTTGTTTAGTATTATTCTTTTAACTGTGAATAAAAGTAAAGTAACAATCCATGAATATAGAGGCAAATTATCGTGCTTATGCACAACACTAGTTAGGCAACAAGAGCACATCTGTTCTTGTTGTTTAATAACTGCTAACATTTCTGGAATATTTGCACTAATTAAAATTAAAGGACATATGTGTGTTAAAGAGAGATTAGGTGTTTACTTAGTTCCATTTTCGAATACCAAAACCAACAAATAGAATTCTGTGAACTTCTAACTTGTTATTTCGCAATTAGCGTTAAATTTAACTTTAGTTAAATTTCACATAACTTTGGTTAGAATTTCTGCCTTCTAATTCTAAAACAATTTAGTAAACTAGTTATGTAAAAAAAACTGATATATACATACAACGACATATCTTAATTTACCTCTTATCGAGTTGAAGTTTATTACGTGGTAATTCGTATTGCCAAATTTTTCAAAATTACTGATTCTCTGTGTTTAGTGAATACCTCCACCGTGTATATTGCTTATCTTTCTTATCAACTCTATTTGGTGCAATTCACATCCATGTGTTTCTGTTTTAATAGTATCTAATTTGTCTTGTATGTAAGTGTGGTTTTCAATATTATGAAAAATTTGAATTTTGTTGTTGGATTAATTTACATATTTGTTTATACACAACTGTAGTTAAGCAACAAGGGCAGATCTGCTCTTGTTTAATTACTGCACTTCTGGAATATTTTCAGTAATATGAGTGCATATATGAGTGTTAAAGAGAGATTATTATTATTATGCTTTAGTGTTTACTTCGTTCCATTTTCGAATACCAAAATCAACGAATAGAATTCTGTGAATTTCTAGCTTGTTATTTCGCAATTAACGTTAAATTTAACTTTAAATAAATCCGTTTAACTATCTATGGATTCGTCAAAGGACACAATTGGAATGGCCCTTATACAAGATGGTCAGCCCGTTGCATATTCGTTCAAAGCATTAAGTTTAGTGCAACAACAGTAAGCACAAATAGAAAAAGAAAGTTATTGGCCGTAGCAACCCTTTCATCAATATATCTATAATAATAAAAATGTTACGGTTGAAACTGATCATAAATCTCAATTTAAAAAAAGCAAAATATAAAACTTGGCAAAGATATGTTTTAAAGGTGGCCCAAATTATTTAAACGAAATAAAATGTTATAATGTTAAAGAATCTGTCGATTGTAATAAAGGTATACTTATGAAAGATAACAAAATAATTGTGGGTCTGAGTTTAATGGGTGAAATATTTAATTCATTATAGCCATCAAGGCTTAGATAGTTGTAAAAATTTAGCAAGCAATGTACTGGCCTGGCTTGAGTAAACAGATTGAAGATAAAATTAAATTATATAATGTTTGTATTAAATACAGTGTAAATAGAAAGGAACCTAATATGGCACCGAATAGTATTCCAATATGCCCATGGAAAGAGTATCTAAAACTAATTAGATTGATATGCATTAAGTAACTGTAATTACTTATCAGCTGTAGATTATATCTCAAAATTTATTTTCCAACAGCTGTCAGTAATATTATTAGTTCATTATATTTGCTCATGAAGGAATTCCCATAGAAATTGTCGCATACCGAGATCGGTTTAAATTTAAATAATTTGGGAGATTTAGCATTGATTGGAATTTTAAACATACAATGACTTCTCTGCGTGTTAGTCAATCAAACGGAGTTGCAGAAAGAAATATTGAAACAGTACAGAATATCGTCAATAAATGTCAAATAGCTGAAACTGGTGTTTATAAGGCATTACTGCAATTTAGAAATACACCTATATATTGCTTAAATCTAGAAAACTACGAGGAGTAATGCCTAGGGTTGGAAAAATGTTAAGGCAAAAATTAATCAGTGCAAATTCAAAACAAATTTTACTATAATAGGAACAGTACAAATTTAAAACCAAACCAAAAAGTTTTTATAAAAACACGAAATGATGGAGTGACAGAAAGTAGTATCGTAAAGTCAGCTAGAAATAGAAATTACTAAGTTCATGTTAGTAATACCAAAAATTCTTTAATTAGAAATTAGAAAAGTAGGTTTTTACACGCAGTACTTCCCAATTAAACTAATTCTCAACAAATTGCTCCTGCTATAGAAAACACTAAACAAAACTAATTATGTAATATCTAGAGGTAGACTTAGAAGAAAGCCAGAAAGATTTGGAGAAGGCCTATGTTAAGTGAGGGGAATGTGATATATGTATATATGCGATGGTTATGCCCGTATGCATAGCAATACCGATCACTATTAAGAAAAACATTTGTGCAGATTGTAATAGATTTCAAAGAATACTGGGAAAATACAACCAGGCAAAGTCATACCAACATCTTTATTAAGGAGCCATCAGTAAAGAAGGCTGACAAACTACTAAATCTTTGTAGGAATCACCTTCGTACAGTAATAGGTAGGCCTCCTGACAGAACATTGCGCACTAAAAAGCTTGGGGAAAATGGGGGTCGACATTGAGGACCTAAGCTGCAGACTGTATGAAGGCGCAATAGAGGCTGCATACCACATCTTATGTAATTACAAGGCTTTGGACCCTAAAAGGCAGGCAATCTTTGGGAAACCAAAAGTGAACCCAGACTATACAGACCAACCAAAAATAGGGCATTTGTACAAAAATGGGAGATGAATACAAAAAGCCAATGGGCTGAAGTGTTTTTGGGGACATATGTCAAAGGACTCCCATAAGAAAAAAAAATAGATGTCATGTTGAAGTAAAGGTGCTTTGTCAAACTCTGAATATTATTTTATAAAACAAACCTCCTAACACAACAAAGTTGAGAAAGTCAAAAAACAATCAACAACTGCGGTTTTGTTGACACCTCCTTACAATACAGACATATCTCCATGGACTATTTCCTATATGATAAGCTGGAGAGATACTTGCTAGTACGTCGGTTTTCTTCAGATGAGACGCAATTTTAAATTTTTTTGAGGGCTGCCGATTTCTTTTTGATGGTATCGGGTTATTGGAGAATCGTTGGACTAAGTAATTGTTGAGAAGTCGTATTTGGTAGAACAAAATTTTGTGTTTTCTCTAAATGTTTTCTTTTCTGCTTAGGTAGATTTCATTTTAATCTTCCTTCGTTTGTATGAGTAAGTATAAAACGTGACAATAGTCTATCTCTTAGGAGTATTAATTTTCATTCGACACAATTGTAAATGGCTGTCACGTAGCAATAGAATAATATATACATATGTATGTAAATTAATAATCAGCAACGCTTTGTAAGTTATAATCATTTGCAACGCTGACAGTAAGTTTATTCAAAATAGACGACGGTATATTTTCTAATGCATCAATGACGATATGGCATAATATTAGCAATAATTGTTGAATTGAAATATTTGCACGTGCCTCACTTAGCTTTATGGTTTTATAATTATTTATGAAACATTTAGGAAATATTTGCTTAATTTATATTGAATATACTAGGAAAAAATAACTTATTCCTAAGTTGTAAAAGATCAGCGGCTGTATTTCGACGTTGACAGCAAAAAAAAAAAAATCAGGAACCGATGAGTAAAATGTTCGATTTTTAATTATCCGTGGGTAAATGTAATATGTTCATTACTTATTTGACCTTAAGGATAATATTTCTATAGTCCGTTCACCTTTTAGTATTGCGCTTATGGAGATCATATCCAACGTTCCCAAATCTATTAATAATAATACCAACGGCCCCCCCCCCCAATAGTATATGGCAACAATCCCCATTAAAGAAAAGGATAGACATATATAAATACGTATAAAATAAAAAGAAAGGATATAGTCCATAAGAGTAATACTTCCTTTAAAAGGTGAACTGGATCGAAGTTATTATAACTTTGTTAAAATTTGCATTGTATTTATACAGGACGGAAGCGATTAATCTGGTAATAGGAGACTAGGATTTAGGTTGTTCACTATAAGAAGGCGGGACCAATACCAAGCGCCTGTCTGCACGTCACATGTTATTCGACTCCCAATCATTCCCATTAAAATCGATGGAAGGAGATTTAACAGTGCAATCGCCTACTATACACACATTATATACAAGAAAATTGTGTTTAGTTATAACTAAACACAATTTTCCAAAAACCATGTAGCGTTTTTCTTATCATTGTATAGCGTGTACTGTACGAACCATATTTTGTATTGTTGACAAAGCTTGAGATTTAGCTCCAAATAAATCAAAAGTAACCTTTACCGAATTACAAGCATAATATGCGAAGGTTATTTTTAAAGTAAGAACCGTTCTGGTTTAAGAGTAGACACAACTAACGTTTTTTTTCAAAATTTTTATTTCTACATTAACCAATATCATTTCACTATTTTTCGACGTAATCCCCGATCCGTTCGAAACATTTTTCCGAACGGGGGATGAGTTTGATGATCCCCTGTTGTAGAAGTCGGCTGCTTCTCCATTTAACCAAGCGTTAACTATATCTTTGACGTCATTATCTATTTGCATCCATTTTACGAATACAAATTCCTTCAATTTTGTAAAGAGGTGATAATCAGACGGTGCCAGGTGCAGGCTATAAGGTGATGATGATCGATACATCCGAACCAACACAGGGCAGCAGTATGCGAGCGGGCTTTATCGTGGAGTAAACACACACCAATAGTGAGTAAGCCTCGTCTACGGATCTGTAATGCACACTTCTCTTTAATGTTTCACAATACCGGGCAGCATTAATTGTTTCTCCATGCGGCAGAAACTCAACGAGTTGCCATCACTTTCAAAGAGAAAACCGCCTGCTTGAATTTTCGAGATTTTGTTGAACTGTGCGCGTGATGCCATTCAAGAGCTTGTCGCTTATTCTCTCGTGTGTAATATCGCACCGCCTCGCCCGCCTGTCGCAATGTGATCCATGAATGCCTCCACTTTATTATTGTAACGCTCCAGAAAGGGCAGGAATGAAGCCATGCATTTAGTTTTGTGTTCCTGCATTAGCATTCTTGGAACCCACCTGCCACTAACCTTTGAATACTGTAAGTGGGTATTGACAATGTCGTTGGAAACAGAGGTAGTGAAGCACGTGTTCTGCCGAATGTGTACATCAACAGCTGCTTCAGTTCGTCTGCGATTACGGTTGGGCGTCCTCACGGATGGTGTTCTTCCACCTTTGAATAAGCGACACCACTTTCGCATAATCTCTTCATTCATTACACCTTCCCCATACAGTTCAACGAGTTGCCAATGGGTTTCGAGAGGAGGTTTTTTGAATTAAAAAAGCGAATCACAGCGCGTATTTCGCAATCAGCGGGTTTAGTAATGGACATAGGCAATATTAAATTGTAGCACATGACTGATGACTTTCTTGAATTTGTTACTTGATTCTCAACCCTTAAACTTGTATTTTTTTGTGATTGCGATAAATGAAAACATTTATTTTTTACTATTACGTGTAATGATCAAATTGTATATATTTTATTTACGTAGTGATTGTGCGCATGTATTTTTTCTGTCGATAGCAGCGCCATCTATAAGTCAACCTTCATAACTCTACTAGAACACATATTTTAACTTTGCTATGCTATGCGCGCATAGGACGCTCAAACAGTTCTTGTTTAAACGATGATCCTGCTAGTTTTCTTATTTGTACTTTGTCATCAACAGTATAGTAGTCCATTATTAACCCTTTCAGCGCTCAAAACGAGTAGAGCCGCAGGCGACTTTAGTACACTCTCGTCAGTTATGATCTGATGCAGTGAAAGAGTACGTGCTTTCTGACAAACTAGAAGCCACTAACCACATCCTGCCCTGCAGGAAGATACTTATTAATATTAATTGGATGATAAGAAATAATGAAAAACATGGTAAAAATTCTCATGAATTGTGAGAATAGTTACGCGGATGCCGCTGGACTAAAGTGTAGACACTCCCAATCTAATCTAATCTAAGTCCTACTAGTCCTACGATTCTAGCGCCCAAAAAGGATATGACGTAATATGTATTTCTCAGGTTGAGACTACTCTAGCGCGCGAATTTGTATAGCCAGCTCGCAACCTTCCACTCTGTATATAATCTCAATGCTTCATCCATTTAGCTTTATATTAAATTTAACTTCAGATTTGTAAGATGTTGACAGGCGTCTACCATAATTTTTACATGAAGTAATTCTGTTACCGTTCCGCTTTAAATAAATTAATAATAGTTTAGTTAAATAGCACTATTAAAAATAAACTATGATGGGTTTATCCGATAGGTAATTGTCTTTTTGTTATGAAAACCCCGGATAAACACAATATAAAATCTCGACATTTCAGGAAGAAGTTTATTCTTGTAATCCTTTCCGTCAAAGAAGGAATTGCGGTATAAGATCAAAAGCTTTATGTGTAATATACTTTAATATCCTTTTCCCAGATAGAGATACGATTTCTTTTTATACGAAACCTATAAAAATTTTCCGCAATGACATCTGGTAAGCATACAAAGATCTCTAGAATCCAGAGAACACAAAGAAGTGACGAGCAGTCGTTAGGTCTTTATGTTTCTTTCATTTTCTTTCCAGATTTGAGTAAACAAATGTTATATATATATATATATATATATATACAAAAATTATAAATTTGATATTTAAAAAACTTATTCCATTATAACAGACAAAGTAGTTCAATTCGATCAACACACATATACAGGATGATCTGTTAGCTCTTTGACAAACTTTGAAAGATGATGCGTTAATGAGTTTCTAATTAAAATAATGTTACGGGATATAATATAGCTTATTTCATGAAACAAAACGTATCATATACAGGATGAGTTTTTTTCCAAAGTTTAGCTTGGGGATTTCGGCAACTAACGGAGATAGAAAGTTCGGCTTTCTATCTCCGTTGCTCAATAGAATCAGCCTTTCGTGTCTTGAAAAAAAAATGCACGGCTTACTATATATCTCGAAAAAACTGTTTTCCTGTTATTTCGTTCGGTGCCTGTAGCTCTGTTGTTATTAATTTTAGAAAAAAAGTGCATAAGAGAAAGTTATAGGTAAATATGTGCTGAATAAGACAGTCTAACCGAACTTTTTATTTAAGCGGTGATATGACTTCCAGCAATATAACACTGGACATAATTCATAAATAAATAAATTTTCCCATTTTGTTTCTGAACTGTTCACGTAGTAAGGCTATGGAAACAATTGATAGATGCACATTGTGTTTGGTAACAAGACACACGATAGTTATCAACATTTCTCTCTTAATTTTGAAATTATAACATAATAATTTTGGTGTGAACTGTTTATTCTGTTAAAATTACGATCTTATATAAAAGTAATTTCTGAGAAACTAATAAACGGAAAATGACAAACGATAAATTAAGAAACAATAAAGAAAATTAGGATACAACTTAAGTAGTTCTTAAACAACGTAATCAAAACGAGTAGTGTATTTAAGACTACGATATTAAAAAAGTCCACCATTATGATTAATGCACAAGTTACACCTTTTTCAAACTGAATTTGCTGTTTTTCTAGTGGGATATCAATCATTCTAGTACAGTGTCTCTAAAGATCACCTACTGTATCGTTTGATTATCGATACATAATCTAAGACGGACAAATCGGGGGATCCAAGTGGTCATGCAACCGGCGCGTTTCCTCCTATCCACAAGTTCGGAAATGCTTGACTAAAATGATTTCGTATCGCTAGCTGATTATGCGGTGGTGTCCTATCGTGTTGAAACCATTCGAGCATACCACGCGTCTGTAAGGTTAAAAGTCTGCAGAAAATGAAGATAACGATCACCAGTTAATGTACCATCAAAATATATGGACTAAGAATGAACCAATGACGCCGCATCAAACATTAAATCCAAACGTAACATGGGATCTCCTCTGTTCGACATTATGGGGTTTTTCTTGCATCCATAATTGTTCGTTATGTCTATTAAACATGCCGCAGATTGTTAACCGTGTTTCATCCATCCACAAAATTTTAAATTTAAACTGTGCGTCAGCTTCACCCATGTTAGTAAACCAAGTACAAAATTTAATACGCTTATTACAATCATCAGGGTGTAGTGTTTATGCAACTGGTAATTTATCGGGATGAAACCTATGTTTCTTCAGTACTCGTACAACACTATGTTGTGCCGTGCCTGCTTCTATTGAAATTTATCGGGTTGAAATCGATGGATTTTTCATTGCACGTGCCACAATACATTTACCTCCGTTTGTCCATTACTGCCTCTTGCAGTCTGACTTACATTACAGAAAGAACCATAGTCCATCAACTTATCATTCACTCTCTTAAAGGTAGTTAGAGAAGGCTGGTGACGATCGAGATACCGCTCGAAATACTGTTGTGCAGCTTGTACGGCATTTTTATGACAGAAGATCTAACACTCAACCGTATCACGCTTTTCTTGATTACAAAAAAATATGTTGCTAATTTACGAAACCTTAATCAACATTAAATGGAAACTGAGGTTACTTGCACCTCTCAATAATTGCCGTTTGCGTCTCTCAATTGTTTCCACAGCCTTACTACGTGAACAGTTTAGAAATTAAAAGGAAAAAAATGGCCGTAATTTATTTATTTTTAAAAGAATTATGCCAAGTGTTACAGCGTTGGATTCATTGAGAACATTCTTCTTTATGAAGTCTTAGCCGACTATGGTTTCCATTAAAAAAACACAATTTTTTTGTCGTACCTCAGAAATTATAGCTTAAATAAAAAGTTCGGTTAGTTGTCTTATTCACCACATATTTACCTACCACATATTTAGGTACCGCACGATGTGTCACATCTGGATGGCGTACGTGATCAGCAGATACTTGAGTCTTTTCCAGGAACTGTTGACAGGTAACTATTTCTACTAGTTCACAAGGTGCTTCTTAGTTCCTCAGACAAGATATCCACCGGACTTAAATTCGGGGATTGTGGATCTCCACGGCCAATTCATCTGTTTGGAAATTAAGCGCACTGTATCGGATTACTCCTCCCCCACAAAACCTTAATTAATTCGGGACAATTGTTTTGGGAATATGAGGATTCCTATCTTCAATCGTGTAATCGAAATACGTATCCCGAATTAATTAATATTATGTGCGGGAGGAGTAATCCGATACAGTGTGCTTATTGTGCTGCCCCACAGTCTTCGCAATCTTTACTGTTTGGAAATTGTTGATTTAACCAGTGAATAACTCGAAAAAGTGTTTCCCACCGGCCACTCACTATGTGCATACGATGAGATTCGCGGTAAAACGGCCCACCAATGCACCTTTGTGGAGGAGGCAATGGCAATTTCTACACTAAACCGGTATATATGATATGTAATGCGGTACGAATGCATGTGAGGCGTAAATTACTACTGTATCTTTTACGTGATAGATAATTTGTATTGTCTCATATTTCGCAGCAGTAGCGGCCGCGACTGCCCGCACTTCTACAGCAGGAAAATTCGAAAGGTGTTTGCCACCGTCCATCCACTACGTGCAGACACTGGGTTTCGTCGTACAACGGCTCAACTGGTGCACTGACGAGCCGTTGTACGGCGAAACGGGACTGAAGATTTGTTTTTTGCAAGCCATTGGCGGTTATTATAAATAAATCAATATAGTCCTGTGTTTTTCCTAATATCTGGATGATAATAAGAATGATCCCGGTTCATAAGAACGGCGATACAGCCATTCTTAAAACTATCGTCCTACCCCAATTATCTCAAACTCTAGCAATTTATTTGAATTCGTGATCTATAGATCTATTCTATCTAATTTCTGCGCTTCAGAATGGCTTTCTTTCAGGATGATCTACCATAACAAATCTCGTTATAATCACTTAACTCATTTCCCAATAATTAGATAACCATTCGGATGTTGATGTACATGATTTACAATGTATACTTTTTACACTACCAACCACATCTTATTGAATAAGTTGAGTGGATTTAATAGTCAATTTTATGTACTACTACTGGATCTGGTGTACCACAGGGGTCTAGTGTATGATGACGATTTGAAGACATTTGAAGATATATCGTTTACTGAGTTAGGAGTTACTTTTAATGTCAGAATGTTTTCTCAAATATGTCTGTCAACTAGGTTCCTCATGTTTGAAGAGGGAGGGCTTTGCAATGGGCTTCCTACTATTTTAATGATCCAGCGGCCCTTAAAGCACTTTATTTTGCCCTTGTTGCGTGGAGTAGAATATACCTGAGTCCTGTGGTCATCGTATTATGTTTCCCATCAATCCAACAAGGTTTAAAGTTTTTGCCATATCGCTCCTGGGGAGGGGAGGAGCGGGGGAAGCTTTTGGGAAGACATGAAGTTGTAGCTCTAACTAGACGCCGGGATGTTCATATTTCCCGTTTTATGCGGAAGTCGATTAATGCAATAGTGGATACCTCGCCTCGTCTATCTTACATCTCATTTATCGTCCTACGTGCTTCCTTTACATTCCCTAATATGTTTTTCTTTCTTACACCAAAGGCTAAAATCCTACGTAATTCAGCGCTATTTCGAATGTGTCACAATGCCAATAAAATTTATGTTTATATATATTTTTTTGTGAACTCAAATAATTTTATTTAATTCTATTCTATAATTTTTATATAATGTTTTGTTCGCATGCTGTATTACTATTCTTATATATTGTTACAAAATTTTGTCATGTGCCCCATTTCTTTAGATTTGTACGAATAAATCATTGAAATCGAGAAACAAAGGGTTAGGTGCATCAATTAACAATTTAAAAATGGAAATGATAAAACACGTACTAATAGGAAAATACATGCGCTTATGTGCAATGTTTTCTACAGAGCAAGTAATTATAAAACATACTCTAATTAAATAGAAAATCAACGTACACATCGTTAGTTCGCGGTAGGAGTATTTTTTCTATAACTATTATTGCAAAATTGTAGGATAATGTGAAAATACTTTTTAAAAGAAACCTGTCTTCGTATTCTAAGTTAGATAAACCAGATTTTATGTTGCACACGGGTGAACTGCATTACAATTCATGTGCTTTCCGTTAAAGTGGGCAAGAGTCGTATTGTAACAGATAGTGAAAGAGCATAGAGATTGCAGATCGCTAAAGAGCTGTACTCGCGAGGAAATACCTCACCACGAATACTTTGACTTTTTGTTTTTACGAAGTCGTTGAGGGAAAGCCGGTGTTGTTTTGTTACGCAAGAGTGGTTTAGATCAAAGGTAAAAGCGTTGTTATTTTAAAAATTATCTAACCTAGTCTATTCAGGAATCAGACTAGAGTTGAAAATGTTTAATATTTAATAAGCATTCAGAATAACTAAATGCTAGTGACGGCCAGACTACCACATCAATGAAAAACTAAACACCAAGTTGTTGGGAAAATCATTAATTTGCAATTAATTACCTCATGTTGTAAGTCTAAGGTTATAATTAGTAGTATGGATGATATGAAAGTCAGCGATGAAGGGTAACTGATGTCGGCTTGGACCACAAAACTTGCCCATGTCGTAGGAATTTTGCTAATTGAACTTTACTATATAGGATTTACTGAACAGTAGTTGGCTTAATTGAAAGTTATACTGTAAACAAGTGGAGCACAATATTAGATTGCTGAGTGATAAGCAGTAAAGTTATGGAGTATACATGACACGGATACATGAAGTAAACGTGAATGAAATGAATAAACAAAATAGTTTTCTATCAATTACTCAAAATACCAGTTTCAACGATGTAGAATGTAGTTCACTAGAGTGAACTACATTCTGGGAAAAGTGTTTTGATGTGAATATAATCGAACATAGAGTGGTACCTTAAAGTCTTAAATTTATATCTAAATATATCTTAGACGAAAAAGTACACCACAAATATGTATTGGCTCCCAAAATAGATATGTGGAATAGCTCGGTGGTAAATGAGTTTGATTTTCCAATAAAAAATCTTTTTTGTTATGATGCATTTGGTGAACCTAGTTCAGTGACAACCGGTGTATAATCAAGA
The DNA here is from genome assembly GCA_031763485.1 of Osmoderma eremita. Lineage (NCBI taxonomy): Eukaryota > Metazoa > Arthropoda > Insecta > Coleoptera > Scarabaeidae > Osmoderma > Osmoderma eremita. The sequence goes on from JARFOC010000649.1 coordinate 815,427, forward strand.
TCACAGAGGTTGTGCAAAATTTTGTATTCATATTAATTTATATGCTGAGTAGGGTTACGGAACATCAGGGAAATGAAATAGGCGCTAAATTAGGTATTGTGTTCTAGAAAAGAAGGCACTAATATGATTTGTATCCTTGAACAAAAACAAGGATTAAAACTAAAGCCTCATATGCAGTATGGGATATAATAGCAACGTTTATCTCTTACTATCCTTAGTTGCTGTCATTAGCGCTATCTTCACTTCC
>JARFOC010000649.1:831651-843247 GCA_031763485.1 Osmoderma eremita
TAGCAATCGGTAATATGATCTGATGGTTCCCTCCAAATCATAGGAATAGCAAAAGGCATATGTCATTTACCTTTTGCTCACGCTGTAAGAAGTCTGATACAAATAACACAGCAAATATGGGGAGTCCAGCTTTTGTCTTCATCACCTACTTTACACTTGAAATACTGCTTATAGCACTTTTTAAGGAGAGGTGTGAACGACCGTTTTTGATATTTAAATGTCAATTCGCCGCAAATTTAGCAAAAAGAGTTCGGGTGGTTTACACATTTCCTTAGCATATTTACAGGTGATCAAATGTTCGCAGTTTCACTACAATAGCTTGAACACACCACAACGCAACACTCTTTAAAACGTTAACAACGTCATCGTATATGACCTAGGAATGGGTAATGCAGGTCTTAACACGTCAAGACATGTCCAAACAATAACCATTGCGTGCTGCTTGAACAGTTCCGAGCTTTCGCTGACAACTGAAATAACATCAAGACATGTTCTCTTATACTATATATCTATGCATGCATATTTTAGGTGGAAAACCGAATATCCTTGAACATAAAAACTAAGGGTGATGGAGAAATTCTGAACACATAATTGATGTCAGCATACAAAAGTATATGGGAATCATACGTTTTTGTGATCGGGACAAAAAGCTTGTTAACCAGTGTACTTTTTGTTATTTAAAGTAGAGATGCGATTCATTCCTTACTCTACCTACCGCCCGGCTCTAGCGGGGTGTGTGCGTGTATTTTTGCTCTAGCTCGCGCTGTCCGGATACATTTTTCTCCTAGTGTGCATACATAGTAAATTAAGTTAATCGAAACAAAAAATGCTTTCAATATTGTTTCAATCCTGGGAAAAAAGGACATTTAAGTGAGGCCCCTTACCATTTCGAATCAACTAAAGTGCAGCTATAACAGATGCAAGTGAACAATCATAATTTATAGCATCCTTACAGTAGATGCATATACGAGGAGTTATAATTTAATTCCAGAAATATACGACCATTCGTGTCGTCTCACTAATTGTATCGAAAGCGAATGAATATTTTTACAAGTGGCATATGGCGAAGCCGCTATGAAAGGTCGAGTGTATTTGAGCGGCAAAGATGGGCGAGAAGATGTGACGGATCGGTCCATAAGCGAGCCAGAAAGCACAACAATGATGCGCGTTAATATTAACAGGGTGCGAGATGTAAACAGTTCGGTTCGATAGACGATTAAATGTGAGGTTGTGTGAGAAGTGTAAGTTTTAGTCAAAGCAGTAACTAAAAAGAATGATACCTGCAAATAAAATAAACGAAAAAAGCAATAATCAAAATAGAGCAATCAAGATAATACTTTAGAAATGTGATGCTATAATGAGTAAACATCATTACTAATAAATTATTTTAGAACAAACTGACATCTAATAAATAACTATTAAGCATAATGCTGCACTCGTTTCATTACGAATACATCCGATCAATATAATTATGCCAATGGCGCTCCCTAGCTTGCTGTACATTATCCGAAATCAATTGCCTTATTAGTAGTTCCACTAGCGACACCTTGTTAATTCGCTAGTTAAAATCAGAAGTTGCTTCTGGATCAGTTTGGCGGAAACTATTTTTAACTTGGGCGGTGTACCAAAGTTCTTGCGGATTCCTATTGATCCCATGGAACTACGCAATTTGAACTACATAATAACCACACAGATTGTTCGCTACGAATAATGTGAAAATGAAAACGCGAAGAATCGTTACAATGTTGTAAGTTATGGAGAAGGTGTGCCCTGCTGAAGAAATCGGATTTACAAGTTGTTGAAAATATGGTATTAATACTGATTACTACTGGAGGAAATTTACTTCCATTGCAAATAGCTCCAAGCACCATAACACCTTGGGTAAGAGCTGTATGTTGCTGTGCAAAAAAACTGCAAGTTTTCTATTTCTCATAAACAAAATCGAAATTCGTCATTCAAGATGATTCCGCTGCTTATTTCGCTACACCATTCTAGCCGTGTATTTTTATGGCATGGTTATATGTGAACTATAAAATGGTCCATACGATCTAACCCTAAAAGATCGAATTCTTCGATATATGGAACGTATAGAAATTTGTTGATAAATTAAACCTCTACATCTTTACCAAGTTTCCTTGTCGACGAGAAACCAAGTGCCTAAGAGACATAAGGCGAAGAGCACGATGCTCACGTCTGGGACGTCGGGGTCGTAAATGTCGCTGTTCCTCCTTATTTTATAGTCATCTTTGCAAAGAGCAATTGTAGCGATACTACGTTCTACACGATCAGCAACATCACGATTTGATAATCCGGTTTATTGTAGACGGATTATCCTGCCACGTTCAAACTCAGTTAATTGATGAAAATTCACACGTCGAATAGGAGGCAGCTTATTACATTCTATTAGAACTAAATTAAGCTGTAAGTATACTTTACAGTGACACTTAAGTAAATAAGATCTACAAAAAAACAAAAACTATTTTGGATTTATTACCAATGCTACCTTGATTAATAGAACGTATCTAGCTGAAATTTTCATCATTTGTTACTACGAAATATATGTTTCCTTCACAAAAAATGTATCTACGTTTATTGGGTGTTCATTTATTTATGGCGGTCAGTATATTTTAATTCTACAAAATGAAAGTGCTTCACAATTTAAGAATATTCTAAGTAACTTTCAACACCAATTATCTGAGGTGCTTTAAATCTTTATTAATGTATGCTTAAGTCATTTCATGTTTCTATATATATATAAATAAAAATGTAAGTGTTCGTTTGTTAAAAATCTAGGATCTCCGAAAGTTCTTCACCGATTGCTTTGAAATGTTGACACAACGTTGCATTCGAATACGAGCGTGTTTTTATATAACCAAAGGAGGACTACAGAAAGGGGAAGGGGAGTACAGATAAAACATGCAAGTTGTCGATGGAGACTATTATGTGACAGGTAAAAACATGCCTAAATTGAATTTTCATAAATATTGATTTATTTTCATTTTGGTTTAATTATTTGTGATATTGCGACGGAATTGAGATGTCCTTTACCATAGCATTCATTTGGTGAGAACAGTTTATTTTTTCCGTTTTTCATTGTTCAGGGGGGCTTTGCTTTCCTTTTAATTTAACCAGAGTGGGTCACAGCATCGCGTGGCCGGAAACAGCTAGTTTTCTATATTAATAGAGACTTTAATTAATTTTTATTTAGTGAAAGCGCATAGTATAGAACTTTAAATTTTATAGCATCCTATATTATTTTAACTGTCCGGAAGAAGCATCAAGTTCCAAACCAATTAACCAACAAAACGCCATTACGGGTCCATGATTTTGTTGCTGGGGTTACTATACTGGCGGGGACGGACTCGAGTTTCTGCCTACCAGGCGTCGTTAGCGTCCTTCCGACTGCTAAGCCCATCTTCATCGCTGGTGCGTCGCCGATATCGTTGCGAATCGTTCCAATCGCTTGCATGCGCCTCGTCATACTCCATCTAAAGGATACCGGCAGGATAGGAGCTTCCAAGCCAAACACAACAGGACCGGTAATGCAGTGCACTTCTCAGTCCCTCTAGTCGCCCTAGAATAACTGCGTATGTTGTGATTCCAGGAACGGCTTAACCATGTCTTAACATAAGAAACATCGAAAGTGCCAAAACAATTAATTGATAAAACACCATTACGAGCCCATGGTCTTTATTGCTGGAATCACCATACGTCATGGTTAAGCCGTTTCTGGAATCACAACATACGCAGTCATTCTAGCGAGACTGAGCCCATTTACTCTGAGAGCGAGAAGTGCACTGCATTACCGGCCCTGTTGTGTTGGTCTATACTTACAGTCTATCATACAAAACGGGGGTACAGTGGCTCCCGCTTTCCATGTAAAACCATTGTACGGAAATTAAACACAACTAACGTCTATTACAGGTCACATACAAAAAACACCGTCAAGTAGCACTCTCTATGAAACAAAAATAAGATAGGCAAAACCGGTTACCGAAAGTCTATATTATATTTAGGAGGCCGTGGTCATGATGACTTGTGACCTGCCGGTGTTCCCTAGATGGGGCATGTAGTGGCGCGTGCAAGCGATTGGGACAATTCGCAAGGACATCGGCGACGCATCAGCGATAAAGGTGCGTTTAGCATTCGGAAAGACGTTGATAACGCCTGGTAGGCACAAACTAGAGTCCGCCTTTAATGCTTCCATCCCCCTCATTGCTTTTGCTACTGTGGTGGTTCCCACAATAAAAATCATTGGCCCGTAATGGCGCTTTGTCTGTTAATTGTTTTGGCACTTTTGATGTTTCTTATGTTACGTCAGGGTTAGGCCGTAACTTTAATATTTTATCACGACAGTGCGCCATACACCACAGTTATTTATTTATCTGAGATAGCGGAATACATTAAAAAAGAAAGTAATTGGGTATTAATTGTTTTCATCTCATATGTGTTACTACTTTGCTAATTGAATTTCGAGCATAATAAAATCACCAGTATTGCCTTACAAATGTTGAAAAATATATGTATGAACTAAAAATTATTTGTGTTATTTCCCTTCAAAATAGCATTTGTGATTTCAAAATATTGCGCAATCATCTGCTCAAACTGTTCTTTGAAACTGACTACCTGGAAACGGCGAATCGCCAATCCGTATATGGATGTGTAATCGAAAGCACATTTTATATCTAGTAAATTAAATTGCGTTTATCCTGTGATATTACATATGTATTATATATAAAATACAATATGCACACGCAATTTGTGCTAATTTAGTATATAAATATATTTAAAAATAGAGAAATATACTTCTGGGATCACACATGATTGCATAGTTCCAGACATCCTCACGTCGGAGGAATGCCTGTCGCTCGTTCAGTACGCCGTATCGTCAACTTTACGTTAGCTCATCCCTTTCGAAATATCTACAGAGACATCTAACACCCAGATTCAAAATTAGTATTATATATTTATATTCTGTTCGGACAAAAACAATATATTTTTAGACGAAACCTAATCGTTTAAACATCTTCAAACGAATTATTTTTAGAGTCAGAAGACAATTGGGTTAAGTATAGTATAACATTCATTTAACCAAAATAAATATTTCTTAAAGTACTCTTTATTACTCTTGGTCAAGTTCGTTGTCCAAGAATATAAGGTTAAGCAATTAGTTATCTCATTCTAATAGAATATTGCGGAAATACAGATGAGATACTTTCTCGACCGAATGCAAATATATTTAGTAAATGTATGTATTTCTCTGCGTATGCGTACATGTGCACAATTACTATATTATTTGTATATAATTTTGTGATTTCTAACCGTAAAATGCCATTATCGGCGCATGGTTTATTGCTGGAATCACCATACTAGCAAAAGCAATGAAAGGGGTACAAGCATTAAAGACGGACTCCAGTTTCTGCCTACCAGGCGTCATCAGCGTCTCTCTGAATGCTAAACCCACTTTCATCGCTAATGCCTCGCGAAATTATTGCGAAATGTCCTAGCCACTTGCCTGCGTCACGACATACCCCATCTAGGGGACACCAGGGGTCAAACACACAAGTCACCGAGACAAATGCAATAGCGGCAGTAATGCAGTACACTTCATTTAGAGTGCATGGACTGTCATTGCCGCCAGAAGGACTGCGTATGTTGTTGTGATTCCAGAAACGGCCTAACCATGACCTAACATAAGAAAAATGCCAAATTTTGGCATTTTTGGTGTTTCTTTTGTGATTTCTACACCACTGATAATTGAAATAAACGTTTATCTATGTGTGCGTGATTGGTATAGCAACCTGCTTGAATGCATGGCTCTCATACGGTTTCCTTCTCCTATGGCTATATAAATGATTCTCACCTCAATATGTGCAGGCGATGTATTCGTGGTATCTGAAACCGGTGTTTGCACCCGCACTTCGGCCAGTATATCTTTCGAACCATCCCTAGATATAGCGGAACCCAGAGGATGTCTTGTGTAATTGTATGGGTATTCTTCTCGCGAAAAACTTCTTGATAAAACTGAATTAATACCATCCCTGTCGTTCGAACTTCGGCCGTATGTTGAATTGTAACCGGAACTTAGGCCGTCTCTGCACGGTCCGGGACCGCAATTCGACGTGGGCTGGACGGTGAAGACCGATCCTGGGCGCCGTCTTGGGTCACCCCTTGCGGCGGCCATTACGTAGCTCCACATGGCAGAGCATCGCACGTTTCCGTGAATCTGAAAAATAAAATAAAACTTGAAGAAAATGTAATAGCAAAAAGGGTGAGTACGAACAATTATAAGATCTAGAGAGGGAAGTTCTTCTATTGTTACGTGGTCATAAAATTCAATAATCCAGACTATTAAATTTTACGGTATAACATTTCACAGCATTGCCAGAAATGTTATGAATAAAAACGTGTTATACAGTAAACTACAGTATCCGAGTGAGTTATATAATGTTATGTATTGACTAATCAAGAAAAAATGGAGAAAAATATAAAAATGTTTAAAAGCGTTTGAAGTTGAAGCAGTTTTTATTTCTCAAAATATACAATTTCCTGCAATAGAAAGCAAATGGAAACGTTGGTATTAAGAGTAAAATTATTTGTTGTTTGTTGTTAAGAAGAAAAAAGTGCCTAAGTGATATAGTATTGAGAACTAACAGACAAAAGTAGAAAATACAAAGGAAATATGACGTCTACTATTAGCGATTTTTTAATAATACCAGAGTTTAATAATGAAACCATAATTTTTCATAACACTTTTATATTCAATGTATTTTTTTGTTTAGTAACATTTCAGGATAATGGGCGCCATCACTAGCAGATAAATAGAGATTCTAGCGCATAATGACAAATATTGGAAAAGAAACCAACCCTACATTATTCAACGATTTGGCTTCTTCTCTTAAAAATCTCCAATTCGTATTTCTGGTGTTAAATGAGTACTTTGTCCGGAAAAATTATTTTCCGCTTGATTTGTTTAATACACCAATAAGAATTTTGGATCTCACCTGGGTAGGTACTTGAAGTACTGAAAAAGAAAGAAAATATTCGGGCTAGTTTTTCTACTGCGCTCCAAACTGCAAAAGTCACACGTGAAAAGATGTTAGTTAAAGTAGAAGAAGCCTTAAATTTCTGGATGGAATACATGAAAGGAAAAAGTATTCCTACAGATGGTAAGATGTTACAACAAAAAGCGTTGACTGTATATGACCACATACAGCTGCAAGATGCAATAGAAGAGGAAGGAAAGTGATTTGCACCGAGTAGGGGGTGGCTGCGTAGATTTAAAACTCGGCTTAATCTAAAATACATAAATTACGGAGTAATCTGCGTCGGTTTATCATATAGTTGCTGCCTCGTTTCCAGGAGAATTTGAGCAAATTATTCCTGAAAAGGATCATCATGCTGAGCAAGTTTTTGATTGTTATGAGACCAGTCTTACGTGGAAAAAATTCCCCAACTGTCTTTAAAACAATTAAGGACAGACTGATGTTGGTACTTTGTACAAATCCAGCTGGTGATATGATTAAACCTCGACTTGTTTACCGACCACATCATTCCTGTGTTCTTAGAAACAAGGCTAAAAATTGTTTTTGTAATTAAATCGGAGTAGGCCCTCGTCGGTAACGGCTGTTTTATTACTGAATGGTTTATTGATGTTTTATTTCGGAAGTGAAAAGATATTTGGAGAAGGAAGGATTACCATTCAAAGTGCTATTGATAATAGAATACGATCCTGGGCATCCTGCATCAATAGTCACAGAAGATGAAAACATTCAAGCGGTTTTCTTAACACCTCACAGAACCTCACTGCTTCGGCCACTTGATCGTAATATCAGTAGATGCTTTAAAGACATATATACTCCACAGGCTTTCGAACTGTTTTACACGATGGTTGAAGATTCCTCCGATGTTGGACCTACTTGGTGAAGGGATGTGGGAAGGGTCTACTGAACGTTGGAAGTTATTCACAATTGCTGATACAATTGTGTTTATCACGGGAGCAATGGATGAATTGAAGCCAGAAACGATGGTAACATGTTGGAAGAATTCCTGGATTGATTCGTTGGTAATTCTGAACACGCCCTAAATATTTATCCACAGTTCACAACGATAATTAATATAGTGCAACAACTAAGATAGGTGGAGAACGATTTACCGATATAAAAGAACTGAATGATTACATAGGCCAACAGCGTCAGGAGTTCACCAACGAGGAATTGGAAGATCTTTACAAACCCTCTCAAGAGCGACGATGAGGATGGAGGTCAAGCAGAACCACCATCATGGACGCTTGAAAAATGTTCTGAAAATATTTCGAACTGTAATTAAAACATAACAATGCTCCTGCTACGTTTTTTACCACTGATTTATTTGTTACTACTACTCATAACTTCTAGTATACCGTATGACAATGACTCATAAGAGTTGAAACGATAGTTACGGGTAGCAACAATTAAATATCAGAAAAACATAGGAATAGCGCTATTTTTATTTTAATTCAAAGAACAGATAACAGATTATGACCCAATAATGGAACGCAGCATAAATATATATATATGTTTCAAAACAATAACAAAGATTTATGTAGAATGCAATAAAAAGTATAAAACAAGTATTTTCTTAATCCTCTTAGTTCACCCCACACTAAAAAAACTTCAGCTTTATACAAAAGTTAAGCAAAATACTTGTTTTATATTTTATCCCATATAAAGCTTTCTTTATTGTTTTAAAATACAGGCTGACGCATTAGTGTGGTAAAGCTGGATATATCCGTTATCATATAAGATATCAAAAAAGTTCTTTAGGAAAATTATAGACAGTCTTAAACTTAACATTTTAAAATTGTTTTCATATCACCGGGGTGAAATTTTTCTATAAATAGATAGATTTTTTTATATTGGTCAACTTTTATAGCAAAGTGACATCTTTTCATAATTGTAAAAACTAAATACAGGGCGAGTTAAAACTCAAATACATTCATTTCTCAAGAGAACAGGAAAAACAATTAGTACGGTATGCCAAAACTTCAGTCAACCTATATTTCGGTTTAAGCACGAAAGCTCTAAGAAAACCTGCATTCCAATTTGCCTGCCTAAATAATAATAAAATATCTACAAAAATGGAAAGAAACTGAGCTTGCTAGTGCAGACTGGCTTATAGCATTCATGAGAAGAAATCAAGATCTTGCTTTACGGGCACCTCAGGCTACTTGCGTTAATCGAGCCATTAATTTCAACCGAAATAATGTTGATAAATTCTTCAACAACTTATCTATCGCCTTTGAACGATTTCATTTTGAGCCTCACAATATATACAATGCTGATGAAACTGGAATAAATACAGTGCAAAAAGTAATCAAAGTTATTGCTGAGAAAGGCACCAAACAAGTAGGTTCCTTCAGGTACCAGGAAAGAGGACACTAGCTACTATGTGTCTCGCTGTAAATGCCCTTGGCAATACGATACCACCGATGATCCTAAATTTAAGTTTATGTTAACCGAATAAACCCGCTGAGGTCCCAAGTCGTGCATGCCTTAGATTTTACAGGTAACATCAGGTTATGTGAAGTACTAGAGCGACTACTGTAGCGGGTGCAATTACCAAATTGCGCCATTTACATACGTGGTTGTGTCCGTATTATAGATTACTAAGACCTCGTACAAATTGTAGAAGAGGAAGTAATTTCGAATTTTATTTATTGTTCACTCATCTATTGCGTGGGTAGTTGTAGTACTGTAGAAAGGGCAATAAAAAGCAAATGCTGAAAATATTAAATTAGAAGATCGCATCATTAAATGTTATTTATCGGTTGTTTTATTATAAGTGACCATTTAAACATCGAAGGGATGCAGTAGTGTTATTGTACGGATTCAAGATGTGCCATATTGTGTGCGCCAGTTACCTTGTTTCTCTGGAAATAGATCCACGCCATTTTCAAGCGATTGTCAACTGCAATGAAGCAAACTTTCATAGTAGGCATTTACAATGTTCAAGAAAATTATACGCCTTGCGAGGGTAGATCTGCTATTCGTTTTCTGAATATGAAAGCTACTGAAATTCACCTTCAAATTTAAGAGATTTTTTGACAAAATGCTATCACTCGATGGTGAAGGAATGGGTGAGGTAATTTAATGAGACGTAGAAGGCGAAGAACGGAGTGGAAGTTATTAGTTACATATGATTTGTTTCGTGATGTGGAAGAATAGGATAGTAGAAGAAAAGACTTACTCATTCACAGCTCTCAATAGACTTTCCTCAAATTTCACTTTCATTGCATAATGAGATTACGTCAGAAAACTCAAATTTTTGAAAATTGTTTGCTCATTGGTCACTCAAAACTCTTACGGAACAGCACAAACTGAATCGCCGTGATAGTTAACTTGATTTATTTAACTTGGTACAACGAGGAAGGTGATGGCTTCTTCGTGTATTCAGTGGGGATGAGATCAGTGTTTTGCCCATAACACCTCTGAGTTGAAGCGACAATCCATGGAGTGGAGGTACGTTCCTTCGCTAGCAAAGACCAAAGCCCTATCGATCATTAACACCCTGAACAATCACGTGTACAGTTTGCTGGAACCGAGAAAGTGTTTTTCTAGTGAATTTCATGCCAAGAGGGGAGACAATTAACACTAATTCCTATTGCGAAACGCTTAGAAAACTGCGTTGTGCCATACAGAATAAGCGAGGAACCACAGTGTTGTTCCCCATTCACACAATGCCTGTTCATACACTGACGTGGCAAAACAACTCCTGCGACTGGCGATTTTCATCTGTTTTTACACCTTAAATCTTTTCTTTCTAGTCAGCAGTTTGATGAAGACGACGAGATGAAAGAAACTGTTCCATGGTTGGGATTGCAAGCGGTATCTTTTTAATGGAAAATATAAAATATGGCGGCACCCTAAGACACATGCTCGAACATAGTGGTATCTAAATAGGAGAATAGTTTAAGTTGGTACACACAAAATGTTTTTTTTTCAAAGTATATTCCAGGCTTTTGTATTGCCTTTCGGAAGTTTCTCGTCATATCTCGTAAAAAGAATACAAAATATAAGCAATTAATTTATTGTTAAAATATATTTATAATACATTTAGCACTTATTTATAATAAAACTGGTCGAGGAAAAATAACACTGGTCAACAAAATTTCTGATTTATTTTGCCCCACGAGTGGGGGGCTGAACTTGATAGTACCTTTTACCCTTATTTCATATCTGTTTTCAGAATTTTTCTATCAGGCAGGATTTGAGAGTGACAAAGCAATGAAATTTTGTGAAAATATATATTATACTGTGTATAAATCATGAAAAAATGACGTACGAAGTGATATAAAATGGACACATTGGAAAATGTGCTGATATATGACTTTCGGCTACACTTTGCATCAGATACATCTCTCTTCAGCGTCCAGCAATAGTCTGCCTACATAGCAGGGCGCCATTTGCCTTGGCATCATCAACACTTTCATCGTCGCTTAGTGTCATGTTTTGTAGAGACCTACGTACAGGTAATGCCGGATTGTGAGGTACTGATCTCAGTGCAGATGGAATATTAGGATATTTTACAGTATGTTTGGATTTAGAAGTCATACCAC
>JARFOC010000649.1:846114-884410 GCA_031763485.1 Osmoderma eremita
CAAGTAAAGGTTTGGGTTGCTCAGAGCGTACAATATATAATATAAAACAGGAGCAACAAACTGGTTCATTATCAAGTCAAAAAAAAAACCCAAGACAAGGAAAGGCATACAACTACACGACCGATTACAAACATATGATGAAAACACGCAAGCACCTATTCGACGTAAAGTGCATAGTTTTTTTATACACAATATGCCACCTACATTAATTGCAATTCTTGCTGTTGTCAATGCTGATGATGATCTCCCTAACTTCAGTCGATCAACTTTACATAGATTTTTACAGGATACAGGTTTCGAATTTAAAAGGTAGGACGTAAAAATATACCCATCGAACGAGACGACATTATTCGGTGGAGATACAAATACTTACGAGAGATCAAGAAATTTAGAGAAGAAGGTACAATCTAGTTCTTGCTATTTAACATTTCTGTAACTTTAATTATTTCAGGTCGAACTGTAATATATACTGATGAATCAAAGCAATAACATGTTGTCTTTCTGTGCTGATTAAAGAAAATAATAAACCTTTCCTCAACATTTTAGTATCTCCCAATAATATCTCTATGTAAATGATACTTTATTTAATTACTTTTTTTTCAAGTCTTATACAGTCTTATAAGAAAAAAGACGAGTCCGTAGCGCCTTTATTTATAAACCTTAAGCCTCTGTCAAGTTAATTTTTTTTCTAAAATGAACGAAATATTATTTTGTTGAGTTGTAGACGCCGCAATTTTTTTTGCATTTTAAGAGCGCCATATAATCGTTGAAATTTTGATCGACTAAAGTTTTGTAGCTCGATAAGTATTATCACCGCATTCAATATAAACTCGAAGCATATCTAAACGCTGTTTGTTCATTTGAGAAAAAAAAATCAACTTGATAGTAAGACATTTGTTTTTTTCCAGACAACTTTGTTAAGTTATCATCACATTGTAACATCGCAATGCATTTCGATTCCCGCTTGGTGCTCGTCATTTGTTTCTAATGCTAGTGGTATTTTTACACTCAACTAAATAACTATTTTGTTACTTTTTTTGATTTTTTTCTTATGTAAAGGCAATACGGACTGGGCTTTTTTTTATAAGACAGCTTGTATATAATTGGTTCTAATTATGTATCTGTATAAATACATTGTTTGTGAGTAAATTGTTTCAAAAACTTAATAAATTGCAGGTAGTCACATAATTGAAAAGATACTATCAATAATTTAGTAGTCTATACTTATTTTTTTAGAGTTGGAACAAGCAAATATACAAATGCCTGCATAAGGAATTAAATATTTTCTCATTTGTGTAGGCTCAAGTTCCTGTATAATGATTACAGTACAAATTATGCGAAACCAGAAGTTATTATGTTACTATCATACAAGGAAAAATGTACGAACAATAAGCGTGTCTATGCATAATCAAACATTCCTTTGTTACCATCTGCGTTCTGATAAATTTCATACAAGCAGGTGAAGAATGCTAGATGAGATTAGTTAGAATGACGCTTAAATCAATTATAGAAATGGCAATGCCTCCATGATTATTATGCATTGGTATAATTCAAATTTGCAAATCAATTCGGTAGTTTGGGACTATTATTGCAGGGGCACTTCGTTATTTCCATAATTCCGGTTTATTGTGTAGTAATATTCCAAAATCATTATTTATTATTAGTTTTGTTTGGTATGTGTTCAAATGGCTGGCAATTTTAATATGACACTTTAATAAGACCTTTAGAAGGTTATACAACCCTAACCTTTCGGTAAACTGAAATATGTTTTTTTTGTGGACGATTTAGGAGCCGATTTGTAAGAGCCTGTATTAATTAATGATTAATAGAGGGCCAAGACCGCAAAATGTTACCTTCTATGGAAAGAATTTTGTTTACCTTGACGATGGAAACATAATACATCTAGTAAACCTGCTTCAGTTTGTCTGGAAGTGATATGATTGGTTACATTCTGTCACGGTCATGAATGTTTTAAAAGCCAGTATTTAATATTATTAATTCTAATTGAGCTCTAATACTTTAAAAGTAGGTATTACAAGTAGAAATGCAAATATTAATTAGAGTTTTGAAACGTAAAGAAAACTATTATAATAGCTGTGGAAATTATTTTATTAGGGAATAAACAAAATTTATATTACTAGCTTATTGTAATACAAAAATTTATGAGATTGCCTTCGAGTTTATAAGGAAATGGATTATTTTAATAAATATTAGGGGCATTCAGTTTTATTAAAATTTTGGAAAGCCAGATTAATTAAGGATTAAAGGGAATATAATTAAAGGGAAAGCTATAATATAATTACATTATATTGTTTGAAATTTGTTGTACTGTATTATCTAATTACCATATATATGTAACCATTAGGTTGAAGAAAAATAAATAATAATGTGTATTACTAATAAACACAGGGTATCCGATTATTCCTCCTTAACAATAGATTGGGTAAATCCGTACAACTGTTTCGAGACTGCCCTACAGTCCCTTGCAATCTTTACTACATTATTAATACTAATATTAAGTATTTTTAAGGAAAAATACATTACATAACAAAACGTTGGAACACCAAAATTACATACAGTGGGAAAATTAAATAACGCATAAATTCAGTAATTTCGTTGATATTAATTTTTAGGAAAAAATCTCGAACGGGTATAGTGATTTTAACTTAACAAATATTTTCAGCTTATTTTCAGTTTTTATGTCATTTGTTTTTCATGTTATGACACTATCGAAATTTTTTAGAACGACAACCTATATTTGTGATTTTGGTAGTACTTTTTATTTCGTCTTCAACGGCATAAAATTTTCAATGTTATATTTGAAAAAAAATCCAGAGAAACAGTCTTAAAGCTCAAATATTAAAAATTCCTTAAATTGGGAAAATTTACCTACAGATCGTCTCAAGCTCCGTATGCAGCAGTATGGGATATAATAGCAACTTTTATCTCCTACTATCCTTAGTTGCTGTCATTAGCGGTATCTTCACTTCCGATTGCTATGTTGCAACTTATTTACATATGTCGGCGTCGGCAAAGTACCTATCTGTCTGTCTATTAGCGTCAACTGCTGTCAATCGTTATCGACGTAGTTTTAAAATATTTTTAATTAAATTCCACGTTAATTTGTTTATATACACTTAGTCGTACAAATAGTTCTTTTCAGAACGCTTCTATCTTTGTTCAGGGAAATATGGGTATTTTTCTTGATTTTTAGAAATTGTGTAAGCTATACATTTATTTACGGAACGGGAGCCTGTAGGGAGAAAACGGCGTAAGAGGGAAAAATTTAGCCGAAAGGAGAAGTGTATGATTGCAAATGTTGGGTTGCTCAGAGCGTACAATATATAATATAAAACAGGAACAATAAACTGGTTCACTATCAAGTCCAAAAAACCCCAAGAAAAGGAAAGGCATACAATTAAATGACCGATTACAAACATATGCTGAGAACACGCAAGCACTTATTCGACGTAAAGTGCATAGTTCTTTTTATACACAATATACCACCTACATTAAATGCAATTCTTGTTGCTGTCAATGCTGATTATGATCTCCCTAACTTCAGTCGAGCAACTTTACATATATTGTTACACGACATGGGTTTCGAATTTAGAAAAGTAGGACGTAAAAGTATATTCATCGAAGGAGACGACATTATTCGGTGGTGGCACAAATACTTACGAGAGATCAAGAAATTTAGAGAGGAAGGTACAATTTAGTTCTTGCTATTTGACATTTTGGTAATTTCAGGTCGAACTATAACATATACTGATGAATCATGGGTGAATACAGGGCATGCAGTAAATAAAACTTGGACTGACACTACAATTCAAAATAGTCGACAAGCTTGTATTCAAGAATTAAGTACTGGTTTGAAATCCCCAACCGTGTTTAGACTTCGTTTTGCATTAGTAAATGCTGGTAATGATCACGGTTTTGTTCCTGGTATTAAATATACATTTCTCTGAAAGAAAAACACTGCTGAAGTTCATCATGAGATGGATTCAGACACATACGAATATTGGTTTATTAAGAAATTGCTTCCAAATATACCGCAGAAGTTAGTGATTGTTCTTGATTATGCTTCCTATCACTGCAGAAAATTAGAAAATAACAATATCATTGATTGGCTCCGTGAGAAGCAAATACCAACCATTGACTATATGCTAAAAAGGGACTTGCTGTTTTGCGTGTCACAAATTAAACCGCAGTATGATAAAAACAGGATTGACGTCATGATTATCACCTTACCACTGCGAGTTAAATCCCATTGAAATGGTATGGGCACAAGTTAAAAACTGTATAAAAATGAATAATAGCACATTTAAAGTAAAAGATATGGAGGAATTAATTCGAAGAGCATATAGCACTGTAACAGTTGATAATTGGCAAGACGACATTGAAGAATTTCATGTAACAGATTCGTCATCATCACAAATCAAGATAGTTCATCGAATGACTAAAAGTTGAAACAAGACATATGTGCGTGTGTAATTGCTATTCCTTTCTAAAACATTATTGTATGATATGAATGATTCCAGCTATTTTTGTTACAAAAGTGGAAACTATTATTTGTTAAAGGATTATATATCTTACTTTAAATTAAAAAAATTGTATAATACCCCAATTCCTAAATAAATGTTCGTAATGTAAATTACGTTAATGTTGAGTAATAATAAATAAAATTATGGGCTTTTTCACAGATACTTAAACAAAAAAAATGTTTTTTGTATTTTACTGTTTTCCTCAAAATATGCGTTTTAACTGTCAGAAACCCAAATAATCGTACAGGAAGTAATAATGCACAGCTGATTCGACGGATTTGGCAACCGTGTAGCGAATTCTCGTAGGCTCTGTACTGCATTCGGCGGTTGAGACGATCTATAGTTGCCGTCTATAGTTGCGACAAATGTCATACGGTTTACGGTAAACGTCAATAAAATAATAATAAGCTTTTTCTAATTTTTTCAATCCTACAAATTGTTGATTGACTTATGGGCTGATCTGGGTATTTTTCCGTAAAAAGTTGACACACTTCTTGATGTTTTCTAGCTCTCTCGCCATAACAAATCATCATTAAGACTTCAATTCTTTGTTTTGAGACTTTTTCTCGATTTTTTTCTTCAAATTTTTCAAAATTTTATACTGTTGAAGACGCATAAAAAAGTACTACCAAAATCAATAATAAAAAAAATATAGGTTGTTGTTTTACAAAAAAGTCGATGACCTCATAACATGTAAACCAAATGACATAAGAAATTGAAAATAGGCTGAAAATATTTGTTAAAGTTAAACTCGCTATACCCGTTCGAGACTTTTTCCAAAAATTTATATCAAGGGAATTACTGAATTTATGCGTTACTTAATTTCCACAGTGTATAAACATTGAATAGTTCTATTTAATATTTATTGCCTAACTTGAATAGGCGAAATTCATAAATTTGACATATGGAAAATCCAACTTTTACCACTTCATTTCCTCGTTCTACTAAAAGGATTTTCACCTAAAACGTTTAAATAAAAGCCAAATATTTATATAGCATTTGTCTTTAGATTTGTCACGTGAATGCCTCTTACAGTATACATATAATGTTTGCTTTTAGAAGGGATAACTAGTCCAAACCATTTATGATAGTATAGGCTCTAAATAGTGTCGAGCGCTAAATGAATTTAACAAATCAATAAGTACTGCCAAAAAGTAAACATATAAAGTGGATATTGCAATTTCACCTTGGCTTCTACTAATATAGGGTTCTATTTATTTACTCGAGAATTGGTTGACCTCTTTATGAATTACCGTTAGTATTAACGAAAAAATTTCCATATATTAGTGAATATACTTTTATAACTTATTATGTAAAGAAATATTGATAAATTGAGGTGTCATCATGTGAAGATGAACTATATACATATGACAAATTAAAAAATACTGAGTTTACGATAAAATATTTTACAGTTCTTAAATTTAGTCATAATTTCAATTATATCTTAACCAAAACGAGGCAATTTTCTCCATACCGGTAAGTGACGTTATTTCTTCATGTGTTTCACACTATACATGTATAATTTTAACTTATTGTTAACAATTTCCATGGCTTTTGAATATAAAATTATAAAAGCAATACATTTTCTATTATGTACTATAATTGACCAATTAATAAAATTTATAATAATATGGCATTTTATTGAATGTCTATAAATACTCACTGTAACTTCCGTTTTTAATTTATTATAATCCGATCATTGGAGGTCAAGGACGAGATCTACAAACACATACAGGCAACATCGAACTCACAAAAAATATATACAGAGATACCTAGGAGTCAGAATAACATCTGATGAGACTAGAAAAGTATGCAAAATAAAGTAAACAGAGGAAAAATGATAATCAAGCATTTATATCCAGTACTATGAAATAATGGACTATGGAGAAGAAAAAAAGACTAATATGGTATGGCCGTATGAGGAGAATGGACGACGATAAAGTTTAACAAAAAGTATGTGAAAACTCCGCTATATGCCTGTCCCAAGCCAGGATGAAAACGAAGGAAAGAGAGGACTATCAACCTAGTTAAAAAACCAGGTCTCATCTGACCCAGATGCGAATAACCTATTATAGGGTCTCTGCTTAGAGTTACAGGTATCCCAATCCAGAGGTCTTACGCGACCCGTACCGAAGGATGGAGGGTGTTGCTTACGTAGCTTCCGAGATACCAGGCGATCTCTCGGAGTACCCAGTCTTACACCTGTGCAGGAGGCTTCACAGGTGTGAACCACCCTTTCCCTCCTACTCGTGGGAGCAGTATGGACACATGTAAAAACCAAAAACAAGAACGGAGGGAACAGGAGAGCACCGTCTTGACACCGTCTTCAGCGAGGCGGTGGTAACACTACGGATGGCGGTCACTGATAGACTCCACTAAATCGAGAGTGGGCGGTTCTGATTCAGGAACGACTCTTGAAGGCAATGGATGATGCTCCCGGTGGAACCTACAGCAATTCACTTATACCATCTTGGATGACTTGTCACAAAGAAGCTAAAAAAATCTAGCTCATGGCAACGGTGGCATGTTCAACGGATCTCTGAGATAGCGCCATTTTAACTATGGTTGAATCCAATGGACCCTACAAAGAGGCCAATGATGCTAACCATCATTTCGGATACGTGGGCCCAGAATCTGTTGTGGGAGGGTCTAAAAACATAGCACAAGGACAGATACGAAAATGGATCCAATAATACTGGAAAATATAACCAGACAAAGCCATGGAAAAACCTTTATTAAGGAGCCATAAGGTCTCCTAATAGGACACTGTGCACTAAAAACTGGGGTTGACATTGAGGACCAAATTATTGTCTCTTCACACAGTCTGCAGCGTGAAGGGACAATAATACTGCGTGCCACACCTTATGTGAATGCAAGGCCTTAGACCCTGGAAGACAGGCAATCTTTGGGAATCCACAAATGAAAGCAGAAAACTATATAGACCAACCGGCCAAAGACTTGTACAAAGTGGTATGGAGCACGAAAATTTGAGAATGGGTGGTACGGGTATGGATAAAAAAGTGAGAGAAAGATACGCAAAGCCAAGAGACTGAAATGTTTTCGGAGACTTATGTCAGACGGTTTTCATAGAGGAAAAAAAAGGGAATGGCAGTCACATCGCAAAAATAACGTGAGATACAGACATAAAAGAAGCTATGGAGAAAAAAATTCTTTGTTTCCTTGAACAAAGAAATCTGGAAGCAAAGATGTGGTATATGACTTTAGAGTTGTAATCAAATATTGTCTATAATCCCTTAGAGTAATAATAATAATCATAATTAATAATGGTAATTTGATTTAATTCAATACCTAATAATTGAAAATGTTTGTAGAACCTGGAAACATGAGTAAGTGCTCTTATAATTAACTTATAAACTGAATAAAACAAATTATTATACAAAATACTTTTAAATGAAATACTGCAACTACTAGTACATTGACATCCCGTCAGTAACAAAATGATATTATGTATTGCTTTAAAATTAAAAAGGTCAACTCTTAAACTTTGCATATGTATGACTGAAAAATATTTGTTATAAATGAAAACATAGATAAAATCTAATATTATTTGCACTTTCTTTGAAAGGTTAACGAAACTACAAATTCGCTATTCATAGATAGGCGAAGCAAAAACAAAACAATTCTTTAGGGAGGCACTGCTTACCGAAATAGAAGTGAATCCTCATTGAAAATTCACACCGTGCACAAATCTAAATAACACCATTGTCGTACCGCACAGGATTACAAGAAATTCAATTTCCACGGCATCAATTCGACATCTAAGTTAAGTCACTTAAGTCACACAAATTAATTGTCAAACGTTTTGTTTAGCACGACTGCTTAATTCATCTTTTGCACATTGACACACGCCATCCGAACCCGTAGCGTACCAGTACGCTTACTCTTCGGGA
Organism: Osmoderma eremita; assembly: GCA_031763485.1. Lineage (NCBI taxonomy): Eukaryota > Metazoa > Arthropoda > Insecta > Coleoptera > Scarabaeidae > Osmoderma > Osmoderma eremita. The sequence continues at coordinate 854,570 of JARFOC010000649.1, forward strand.
ATGTATACTGGCCGTATTGCTTACTGCCGTAGTATACAAATTCATTGTACTCACTACTACTGCCACGACGAAGTGCAGCTCAATGTAACTTACGTTCCGTGTATTTGGAAATGCAGGTCAACGGTTTGTTAGGCAAACCTTCAACGGTAATGTTAGAGTTTCTAATCGAATATTAATTACATATACACGTATTCTATTCTTTCTAAGAGTACATAAAAATTACCTACGTGTTTACGTAAAAATAGAATAGAATAAACAAAATTTTTATTATTAAATATTTTTGATTTATTGCAAATTAATAAAGAATGTACTCTTATTAAAACCAGTACTAAAGTCTTATGTTGCGATATCTTCAACAGAATGGTGGTTAAAAAATATACAACGGTGATTCACATAAACAATATTCTACGAATATGAAAACGCAGATGTTGCTAAAATAACTCAAGCTTCTTGTACACGAACGGCTTTGTAACGTTGCACAGATTCACAAAAGGCGCCTATCGCATATTTGCAGAGTGGCTTCTGGATATTTGTTTCGTATTATTTTCTACTGGCCTGATCTTCCGCTGATGTAAGTACAATTGAAAATCAAGGTAATAACGGCTAACATCAAACGCCGATCAGAACCACGTGATAACGTTAAAAATATGCGGTGTAATTACTTGCATCTAGGTGCAAATTACATTATAATTGTAACAGACGTGTGTAGTAAAATCTAAACTTAGGCCAATTATTTTTTTTTCACCTAACCAACATGGTCTCATTCTTGTTTAAAGGTAGCAAATCCGTGCACTATTGTATCTTAATAAGTAGCTAGAAACTTAGATCGATGTGACTCAGTCGTGTTGTTTGCACGGAGCTGTCCTATGCATTTATCATCTGCCATGAAACAATTGTCTATACTATGTTGTTATGGCTTTTCTCCATTACGTCGATTTAAAATTCCTACAAAGGCAACGTATTAATTAATGCCCTTAAGTTAGCTTTCCCTTTAATAATTTATTTTCCACAGATTCCTAGCAATTCTTCTAAAAATTACAATGAAGAAATACACATGCACTAACACTAAGAACGAGATGAGAATGCAGAGGAAAGGACACACTATATTCACCGATTTTAAATTCTATTAAGATCTTTAGAGATATAGAAACGCTTATCGAGTAGAGAATTTTTCATCCTCAGCTTAAATAGTTTAGGATTTGTAATGTCCTTTATCTCTTTTGTAAAGTAATTTGTCGCTATTCGTGTCGTACATGTTAAATTTAAATTTGTTCTTTATATTAATAATAATTCAGCCAAGATAAATGGTTCTATATTGGTCGTGTATGTACTACATACGCCTTCTAATCTCTTATTTAGAATTTACCAGTCTTTTGCACTAACAATAAAACCTTCACTGTGTTTACTTTCGTTTCATTACTTGACACACTCCTTGAAGGTAACACACTACTATTTTAAATGTCTAATTGTGAATTACATAAGAAGTAAATGTATGTATGATTTCGATAATATGGCTAGAAGTTTATTTCACAGTAGTTTTTATTTTTAAAAGCCATTGATTTTTCATGTCCTATAACTTAACTTGCCATCTTTAATGGAAACAACAAAGGAGAAAAAACATTTGAGATGGTATCTCTGTGTCATTCCTGGAATCTTTGAAGTCGTAAGATTATTTTGATCAAGTTCTATTTCAACGCACTGTCTCCTATTATTAAATGTGTATTAGGATATGTTTGTATCTTACATAAAATTTAATTGGTAAGATAGGATTTCATGCTAAAACTAATTGTTATTGTACTCCGATAAAGAAAACCGTAAAAAATGCCATGGTTTATTGCTGGAATTACCATACTAGCAAAAGCAATGAGGGGGGTACAGGCATTAAAGACGGACTCCAGTTTCTGCCTACCAAGCATCATAAGCGTCTCTTCGAATGCTAAACTCACTTTCATCGCTAATGCGTCACCGAACATATCGCGAAATGACCCAGCCACTTGCTTGCGCCACGACATACCCCATCTAGGGGACACCGGTCAAACACATAAGCCACCGATACAAATGCAATAGAGATGCAGTACATTTTATCTAGTTCGGACAGCACATGGAGTGTCAGTCCCGCCAGAAGGACTGCGTGCGCTGTGACTCCAGGAACGGCTTAACCATGACGCAACATAAGAAAACATCAAAAGTTCCAAAAACAATCAACCGTAAAAAGGCGCATGGTTTATTGCTGGAATCACCATACTAGCAAAAGCAATGTGTCCCCTAGATGGGGTATGTCGTGGCGCAAGCAAGTAGCAAGGACATTTCGCAGTATGTTCGTCGACGCATTAGCGATGAAAGTGGATTCGGCATTCGGAGAGACGCTGATGACACCTGGTAGGCAGCAACTCGAGTCCGTCTTCAATGCTTATACCCCTTTCATTGCTTTTGCTAGAATCGTGATTCCAGCAATAAACCATGCGCCTATAATGGCATTTTTTACTATAAATAAATAAATATATATATATACATATATATACGATAAAATTCGGAAGAAATAATAATAAATACCCACACTGTATTAAACAATAAAATTGTGAAATTTATTATTGCAACTACCATTACTTATCAACGTATCATTAATTATTGTATTTTCAGTACATATACTTGAACAATGCTTAATATAGACTGCAGTGTGACATATTCTTAGTACTTTTTAGGAACTTGTTATGTGCGTCATAATGCATTTGTGCATTGTGACGCAGAACTTGAACTTGAATAATTTAACGTTATTATATTTCCAAAATTGTATTGCAATTCAAATTTAATATACATATAATGTATTGAAACCAAATTAATCACATTGTGTTACGGTTTTGTTACTTTATTATTTCCTAAATTTACTTCTGCCATTATATGCGGTGTTACCTTTGGTAACAATAAAGTTTCTTTGTTTCCTTATTTATGTGTATTTTTCACAATAAATGTATTAAGTAATGCTTTCATTACATTTATCACTTTATTCATTTTGGTATTGCCCAAGCATACTTGCATAAAATACTACGTGTAAAATTTATGTTTTATTGCTTTAAAAAATGGTAAAATTTGTTCACTATATTCACAAAATTGCGTTGCTAAAAATATTTCAAATTAATAATAAAAAAAAATTATATAGACATCCGCCCAATTTAAATTAAATATGTCTAAGAGCTAAAATAGATTTAGAAGCGTGGATCCTATCAATCGCTAGCACACGTAATGTTTACAATAGTTGGAGAACCTATTTGTTCAAGAAATGAACTTGCTCTCCGTATGAACCGCAATGAGGAATACGAGATATAGCTATAATAAATATTGGATATTGTAGATACTGCTATAATTTCCTTGTCGTCTTCTGTAATTTGACGTAATGTAATTGAGTACATACAAGTGCGTATGATGCTGTTTAGGATATATATTAAAATATTTCTGGGGCCAGGAACAGAAATTGAGAAAAGAATTCTTTTTTATTAAGACTAATTATTAGATAACAAGTGTAATATCTAACACGATACATATGGTGGATAAGCGTCATTCATAGGATTTATAAGATGCAACTATATATACCGGGCGTCTGGTTAAGATCGGCCAACGGCCATATCTCGGCAACGGTTCATCTTACAACTTTGCGACAAAAATCTACATGATACAGGTGACATAGAGAATTTCAGTGAAAATATTTTTAACTTTCCAAAATGGCCAGGGGGGGTGGCTCTATATGTGAATTCACAATTCGGTATTTTCCCGTTCAGTTTAAGATAAATGTAGGCTAAATTTATTATTAGTAAATACTCAGAGGATTTCATACAATTTTCATTTCACACTTTTTAACGTAATTGCTCTACGAGGGGTAGAGTGGGAGGAGGCATATCTGTGTAGAAAACCAGTTATAGCTTTGGTTTACCTTAACAGATTTTAATGTTTCTGGGCTCATTAGAAAGAGAATTTTACAAGGAATTGAACCATATGTGGTAGAGAATTGTGTAGTTGCACATAGGAATAACAGAGGGCGCTATTATCAATTTTTATATATTTTGTTTTTTTTAATATTTCAAATGGAGCGATATGTCATTAATAGCATAATATTGAAGAACATAAACAACCGAAGAGAATGGTGAAATCCAGAAACAGCTACCTTTCTTGGTTCCGAAGTTATAGTCAACAGAAGAGCTTTGGGAATAATAAAGGTACAACGAAAATAAAAGAATTAGTCGCAGGAATCTATGTTTATTCCTGAGACTAATTCTTTTATTTTCGTTTCAAATAGTTTTAAAATTTTATTGTTTGTCTTTGCTAACCTTAAATATTAATAAAAATTAATCGAATACAAACTAAAGAAAAAATGAATTTCAAATGTTCACCATTTTTTTCAATACGCATGTTTACTTCTCGATTACTAAGTAGCTGTGGTCTGCCACTTCAATTTCCGAAGCAGAAATTTCATTTATCGCATTTGTGATTCTCTCAGTCATATTTTCACGTGTAGTTAGCCTTTTATTCGGCCCCATAATACTCTGCGGCAATGCTGTCCCCATTCGCGATAATTCAGGGCATATTCTCGTGAAGCAAGAACTGCATTTTCAAAATATTTTACAAATTTAAGAATGCGCGTCTATAATGGCTTAATATTAGCAATTTTTACGACGCGCTTAACTAAAAGTGACGCTAATTTTTTGACATTTTTATTTCCAAGGCCCAACTCACATATTTATTATATTGGGTAACATTGTCTTACATTGCTTCGTGCGATATTGCTTTCTTGAAATCTTTCTTATTTAATGAATTTACTTTATCAAATTAAAAAGAATGTTTTACTAGGAAATTTGAAAAAATTAAATATCCCTTAAAAAGGAAATCAATGTTTGAAACCAATTAAAAAAATTGTGAATACGTTGATACTGTCAATCAATAATAATATGAATGAATATATGGAACTATACGATTGAAATTTAATTAAAAGCCAACTTAAATTATTTAGTGAGTCCCTAAAAACCAAAATAAAAGTATTATTCCCAGGAATCTATGTTTAATGCCCTTTTAAATCGTCCGAATGTTTTACTGATAATAATTTTAACCCACATTTATATAGATCTTGGGAAATATGTCGAATTTTTAATCCACCTTTAAAAAATATTTTTGTTGAAATGCTCTTTGTCACCCGCAGGGGGAAGGGGGAGTGGGTGCACTAGTATACCTTTGGTGAAAACCAGGAGTAACTCGACCAACAGACGCCTCTGCCTGTAAAATTGTGGCATATTACAATTTCTTTAGTTGTTTGTAGTTCTTTTGGTTTTTTCTAATTGTTTAATCATTATCGTTATTTTTATTAGTATTGTGTATTTTGTCGGTAAAGAATGACATGTCCCGAATTAAAATGATTCATCGCCAGGTACCCGGACCTAACTAAACTTTTTAGTGTAATTATATTCCTAATGGCTATATTTTTGTTGAGTAGGCTAGATTAATGTTAGAGCGAATTATTTTCCTTCAGAGTCTGTAGTCTGTAAGTTGCTATTGTAGAAGTCAGTACGCGAATAAAATTATTGTTAAAGTTGGTTGGTGCGTTACTGTGTTTGAAAAATAAGTAGATTTAGCAATTTTGTGCGGCACGAGTAATCCGAACAGTGTGTTTATTGTATTCCCTCTGGTAAGTAAAAAGGTTAATTACAATTGTAAATATAACTTTCAGGAATACATTAATCAAAACCGTCAATGGGGGTTTTTTGCCCAACTTGTGCGCTCACTTTCTGAACGGAATTATAGTTGGAAATAGAACATGTGCTACTTAAAAATCTGCATACAATTTTTGGCACATTTTGAGAAAAAAGGCTTGTATAGAAGAATGAATAGAATTTTGCTTGGCAGGCTGCATAATGCCATTCATCCTGTCAAGCTTGGAATACATGAGATTTGGCACGGGAGCCTGTATAGTTGGGTTCACAGACCACTAGAGGGATAGACATACAAATTTAACGTTAAGTGCACCATCTTTCCTTGTTATATTATCTTGGTTGTCACCTTTGTAAGAAGAACGGTTGCGGAGATATGGCCGGTGGCCGACTTTAACAAGACACCCGGTATATAGTTGACAGGACAATTTTAGGTATAGTATATGTCAAAATTGAAGTGTTTCTAAAGGTTGACAATTTTTAATATTATTAGTCAGTATTATCAGGTAAAGATAGGAAACGCCAGTAAGCAACCTATGTAAAAAATCGACCAGCTTTCACCTTGGTAGTTAACAGCTGAGACGTATGTGGCGTGCTACTCGCAGTCAATAATATAGGAATATATAACGCGGCAAACCTGCTATTTAATGCTACTATTCGTGTAGTGTCAAGTGCAACTTGACAAGATATTTTGTTCTTTATTTGATATAGTAGTATATGTTTTATTTATACCTGTCATTCATAATTACATACATATGTATTAATAAAATAAGGTATTTCAATTTGGTATCTTTATAGGGTCGTACGAAATTTGACTTACAACAAGAGAATCTCTTAGTAAATTGGAGAAGGCGGCATTCAAATTATTAAAATCACTGCTGTAGCAAGAGTCACTAATGCAATATGCACCTCGACTCATCTTTAAATAACAAAACCGAAGAGTACGATATACATATAATTTGCCAAAATACCTACTTGTTTGCATTTCTGTCAATGCAAAATGTCAAAGTGCAGTTTAAATAATCTAGTTACCTATTAGAACTGAATATAAAGAAACCTAAATGATTAATAAACAATAAAAAGTGTTAAATTTTATTCAATATGAAATTTTATTCGAAATCTTGTGAGAATTGTCCAAGAAGATTTGAATTCACTACAAAAGTCAGCCACCTTATAAACATTTGGGGAAACACAACATCAAAAAATATAGCCAAAATACAGCGACAACAAAATAAAATCCTAAAAATAATACACAAGTTAGACTATAGAACTCCAATAACACAAGTTTATAAAAAAACAAAAGAGCTAAACATACAAGGAATAATAAACCTAAATAATGTACTACTTCTACACAAAATTAAAAACAATGAAATTAAAACAAAAATAAAATGACACACCAATAGAGAAATACATGATTACAAAACTCCCGGAGTATCGCACTTGAGAACCGAAAAATACAACCACCACAACTATACCCAAGCACTAACAACAACTGCAATAAAAATGTATAACAAATTACCGAAACATATAAAAGAATTAACATATCACAAATTTAAAGGAACTTCAACAGATATTGAAGAACAAAATCAATAGTACAACAGAAACTCGATCATTGTAGGAGGAAGATACTAGGAGTACCTCAACACCGTTAGCCCGAGACAGCAGCTTCCGATGCGAAGATGAGGGATGGCGAGCAGCAACGCTTTGATATACATATATACATGTGTATTTTTTTGTTGTTGTTTATTGTAAATTGTAAATGTAATAATTTAATAATAAAAGTATACTATTACAATATATATTTTGGTAACGATCTTCCAAAAAAATTTATTATTATTTTAGGTTTTAATTAGAACAGAAGAGCATTAATCATAAGTAATAGTAGGTGACGTATGTATTAGTATAAAGTGGTGGTTTTGAACCATTATGCTTTTTAGTGTTGTTGTTGCAATATTGAATGAAAATGAAACTTTGAAAAATAATGAATTGGTACCAGGGAAATCGTCTTTCTGCAGAATATATTTAATACGTATCCTGTATGTTTAAAGCAATATTTTCTGTTACAATATAAAGTTATATGTGCAATTTACCTTGCATTTTCAAAAGATGTTTATTTCACTAGCGACTAAACACTAAGTGATTTACTATTCAAATATGTTTCCTTACAAGATACTTATTTTCATTGCTATTATGTTCACGTACGTTATTGTAAAGCAGTACATGTTGATGGTTGTCCAGCAGTAAATAATCTATTTATTAATTGCTTTTGCGCGCAGCATAACTTGGTATACTACTTTAATACTAATATTGGATATGGATGTATTCGAAGGTGGGGAGTGTGGCAAAGGCCACACGCGCTTTGTCCACCCATATTCGGCCCTTTGTGCTACCTCTTCCCTGTGTAAGTGTGCATTGTGTGTGTGCGCTTCTTACTGCCTTTCCTCGCCGCAATATGGCAGCAGTGTTGATTTTATCCTTCACCGACCACTCCACTGTGACCGACATGTACGGGATAGCGAGCGATCTGGCAGCGTGAAGTAGAAACCGTACTACAGGATATTCCTGGAATATCCATATTTTTAGATGGCATTAAAGTTACAGCCGCTGACGATAAGACGCATTTCGAGAGATTAAAATCAGTATTAAATAAATTGTCAGAACATAACATTAAGGTGAATTTACAAAAATGTCAGTTCATGAAAAAACATACTGAATCGATAACTTTGGCATTCAGAAATTAGCAGAAAAGATTGAAGCCATACAAAAAGTACCTACACCAAAGAGCAAAACAGAAAGCATTTGCGGGATTGGTGAATACTATGGTAGATTTTTCAAGAATTTGAGTCAAACTTATTGCCTTTAAAAATATATAAATATACCTCTGAGATCACACAAAACGTCTGATTGTATAGGTCCAGCATTCCTCACGTACAGACAGCTGTTTCGGCCTTAGTCCTCATCAGTGCACGTCGGAGGAATGCCTGTCGCTCGTTTATATATTTTTTAAATATATATTTTATATACTTCACTTTTGAACGTACGTGCCGGCTATTGGCAGAAATCCTTTTTTTAAACTTATTACCATTAGATAATCTTTTAAGAGAGCGAGTACCATTTCTGTGGTCAAGGAAGTGGGACGAAGCGTTTGAACAAATAAAGAAGCAGAGACAATCACCTACAATCCTAGCACACTATGACCGGTAACTACCGCTGGTGCTGACAACAGATGCGAGCCCGTTTGTAGTAGGAGTATGGGAAAGTATTCCCACATTTACCCAGATGGTACGGAACGTCGGATACAATTCGTTTCAAAAACTTTGAACAGTACGCAAAGACATAGAGTGGTCATCCCAGAGAAATTACGACAACCAGAGTTAGACGAATTACACAGTGATCATTTTGGAATGCAAAAGGTGAAACCTTTAGTAAGGAGCTACAGACGACATGGAAAGAATGGCAAGAAATTGTTAAAATTGCAATAAATTAGAAACAATCCTAGTAAGGACGTAGTTCACCCATGGGAAGAAGCACAAGCCGCGTTCGAACGAGTACAAGTTGATTTTGCAGGGCCTTTTATGGGACATTAGTTTCTCATTTTAGTCGACGCGTTTAGTAGATGGTCCGACCATCTACTAAATGCGTCGACATCCATTGAAAAGTACACCGCAAACAGAGGTACCATTTCTCAAGGATTACCATATCTCGGAATAGCAACAGACAAAGTATCACTGCCGAAGGATGGGCACGTTGAGGAAGAAGATAAGAACCTACCTATCTCAAAATTTTTCTCAAACCGAACATAATAAAACCGTTTCCCAAAATCCCCCGCGTAGATCAAATAGGATTAACTACCTAATAAGTTAAATTTTTGGCTATCAAAATTTCACACAAGAAAGGGAAGTATTCCGCCCATGCATTTTGTAATTCATATAGAGGGCAGCACTTACAGGCACTAAGCACTAACCTATCCTAGGTCAATATATACAATGGCCTGTACTGTATGTTACATATTTAATAAAAGTATATTTTATATCGTAAAGTATTATATTCTATACACCCTACATCTAAATACAACAGTAAAGGGTTACACCCTACATGCAAATACATCAGGGAATATCTTAAAAAGCCTGGCTAGCAGGCGGTTTCATTCTCGTAGATACACGGCGATGCTCTGCTGCAAGGGAGAAATCGCCCGTTAGGTGCAGCATTTTAAAATCGCGCCATACTATTTCTTAGGGTAGTTTCACTCTACATTTCATGTCTGAAGCGTATGTAGATGCCACACGAAGTGTAGGTATATTGAAAACAAATTATTTTCAAAGAAACTGTATATAATTGGTTAAAATTTATGATTGAACAGCTGTGCTTATGTTTGGCACTTATTGGGCTAAGTTTGCGCTTCACTTCACAAACATATGTAATTAATACAATAAACTGTCTCCGAAAACAATTAAGAAAAATCATTATAGCAAATACTACAACTAGAAAGACTTTGTTGAGAATAACTATTGTACCTTGTTATCTAGCGTCCGTCACTGGTTAGATTTTATTATTACCCCTTATTTGCTATCAGGTAGTGATTGTGCAAACGACATTACAATATGCAGTAAAAAATAAATTTGAGATAGGGGATAATTGAGGGAAGAATACGTTTTCTAACAGCTATTTTACTATATGTATATATACTACTCGTTAGTGAGAAGTCTAGTTACATATTTTTATTAAATTTTATGTGTTAATGGTTAAAGTAAATATTGTTTTGTAAATATTAACTACTAACTAACTAATAAGCAAACGTAAAAGTAAATAAAATGTGAGTTTCTTCATATGAAAATTTGATAACTGAATAATTGCTGGAACTAGTTTAAAACCCAATTGATATTTACAAATCACAAAAAATAATGAAGAGCTTACATTAAATTATTGAAATTATAACATGGTAACAACGTACATAATTCTGTTTCGAACCTACTTTTCCTAAGGCTCCTTCCAATTCGAAAGAATACTTTGTTGTTTGTTTTCTATTAGGCTGTGTTTAAAATATAAAAAAAATATAGGTTAATATTAAGTAAATTACAAACATGATGATTTATTTCTAAGAAGTGAAATAAAATGACTTTTTTGATGGAATTTGTGTATAGTTTTTACTTCTTTGGACTCTATTATACTGTAAATTACATTATGAAAATTGTTGAGTCTATATGTTCATAATATTACCAAAAACTAGGCGTGACTTGAAAGAATTAACCGCAGAATTGTGATCTGCATCGAAAAGAGCTTTAGCAAGTCCAAATTACGTATTTGTATGTTATTATAAACTTTACTTTTCAGATAACCCGAAAGAAAGCAATCGTGTGGATACAAATCAGCTGATCTTTTGAAGGTACTGCATTCGTGCCAGGTTTTGTGCATGAGGATTTAGTATTTTTCAATTAATAAATGTAGGATACAACCCGGAAGTTCTGAGTGTTGATCTCATCCGTTATTATTTACTATGAAACTGTTAAAATATTATAGTAGAATTTGATTGTTTTCAATAAAGTGCAAAATTTCAACTTTGAATGAAGAAATTATTTTATTGTAATTGTTAATTAAAACAAACAAAACAAAGGTAAATTCAAAATTTCTACGTTTTCATTTAATAAATTAGACATTCTTTCGAAAAAATCTCTTCCGTTTATTTTATCTTCCTGGAAAAGGTCTTGACGATTTGTATTTTTATGGTTTATAACTGAATTCTTGTTGTATATCGAACTGTATGATACTTCATCAGGTTTGTCTACATCTAAAGGCGATCCTACATACAGTTCCTCTACATAACTTAGAATATCCAGATTGATGTGCTCTGATGAAACGTGATTGGTTTTATTAATTTTTCTGTGAGAACACAACCATCTGCTTTGAGTTTGTTAAAAATATTGAGCGTAGTTTTCCCACATGCTATAGGCCTTCAGGATAATTGACTGAAAACATGTCCCTAGCCCGTCTTAAATTATTATTCTTCTGGTACCACGTAATCATTGCCACCTTTTCATCTCTGTAATATCTAAAATACAAAATAGGATACGGTGGCTTAAAGTAGTAAAAAAAATAAAAAAATACCCTTACCACCTCAAGAACACCACTTGAATAACACTAGTGTTATTCAAGTGGTGTTCTGTGTGGTGCAAATCTCCCAGAGTGCGACGTCTTCCTTCGTAGATTCTGCTGAGGATGGCAACTTAGTTGCCGAAATTCGTATCCAGGAGTTCTTCACTCATCGAAGTGGTAAGGGTATTTTTTATATCTTTTTTGTAATATCTGTTCATACTTTAAAAAAAATGTCTACTTTTGAATCAAATGTATTTAATTTGTGATTGATGTATGAATAAATGTACACGGCGAAGTTAATAGTGAGTTGTGTCTTCATTAACATTGCTTGATTAAAGGGAGATCTACTATTACTAACTTATGTTTGTTATTAGAGACAAACATAAAATCGAATTGCAAGTTGATTAATTTTTTTGTGATTTCTGCGAGGCGTTTCATCGAGTACAGCACTCACGGATATTGCATAAACAGAACTTTGGAATCACCGGGGATGTTATACAGTTGTTTGAATCATATTTCAATTATGAAGTCAATTGTGTCGAGTATCATGGTTGTCGCTCATTTTCGTAGCATTCTTATCTCGGCATGCCTCGGGGCTCTCTTTTGGGCTCACTCCTTTTTATTATTTTTATTGATGATATAGCAGATTATATTTCGTCTAATGTATTGGTATGCACCGATAATTTAAAAATATTTCGTAAACTTATACCTTGGACGACTGACTTTACAAAACGATTTGAATGCTAAATACCAGTGCAGTCTTAACAACTCACTAGAGCTCAATGTTAGTAAATGTAAAGTCACGACTTTCACCAGGAAAATGGAAAAAAAGGTATTAATTTATTACATATACAACTATGTTTTCGATTGGAACAGTGATTTTAGAGATTTAGGAGTTTGTTTTGCCAATAAATTAATGTATAATTTACATATTGAAATTTGTGTAGTGAAGTTTTTATTTTTTTTATAACGCGTACGTCAGAAGCGAACTTGGATATGGCGCCGTGATATGAAATCCGGAATATTTAAAACATAATAATTTGGTGGAAATGTTCAAAGGAAATTGCTTAAGACATTCTATTGTCTCAAGGATAATCTGTTCGTGTCATATAACTATAATTATGAAAATTTGCTTAATGAGTTTAATTTCGTATCACGATCTAATCGTAGGCCGATATCTAAATCTTGTTTATTTTTAAAATTTTCAATGATAATAAACTTTACAATTTTATTTACTAGGTTCCTCAACTTTCTTGTTCCCAGAATTGATTTTCGAACTTTTTTATTTACCATTTTCAAACAGTCGTTATTTCTTGCAATTTTCTGTATTATCAATGTATAAATCAGTAAATGAGCACTGTTAAGGTATTGATTTATTTAATATTTCTTTAAGTTCTTTAAAATTGTTTTTGAGTAATTGATATGCGAAACGTCAAATTCAAGTTGCTTTTCTCCTTTCTTTCATTGTTAGCTATTATCAATTCTTTTTTGTAAATTAATTAAAAATGCTGTGAACTCGTAAATGCATTGTTCTTAGTATAAGATTATCCTGTAAGAAGTTCTGTGTACTGTTGGGTCATAAGTATAATATTATTATTATTTCATTTCATAGTACCAGTCTAACGTCTGTGCAGTGTACACGTGGTATGTCACACCGCTCTACATTTTCTTCCAATCATTGAGTTCTACTGCTTCTTTTAACATCTACTAAACATCATTTGACGGTGAACCTTTCCCTTCTCCTATTATGTGTATTGTAATGGAACTGTACAATTAAAAGATTTTTATCTAACAAATTTAAGTAGGATAGAAAGTTTAATGTCAGTGCAGTTTAGGAAAGGTTTAAGTTGATGTTATTAAATTATCTGTAATATATTATAAAAAGGAGTTGTGTGGACTGGAGATAAAGTGGAGGAAAAGCGATAGAAGAAAGAGAAGCGGGAAGCCTAAGTAAGAAGACACGAGCTGTCAAGCTGCGTCGAATCTCAGGGGGCGAGATGTCAATTTTGACATTACGTCAAATTGAATTAAATTAAGATTCAGGCGGCATTACTTGACCCGACTGGTTGTGTTATTTAACTAAAAGTCGTCGTCGACCGCGTAACGCGTCAAGAAGTCATTAATCCAGGAAAATTTATTCATGAGTCGGAGAGATAAAAATATCCAAGACCAGGAAGCAATAAAGGGTTGGCTGTAACAAACCCCAACTCCCTGTCTAATTTGATAGCCGCGGTGAATCAGCAATTTGAAACCCGAAGAGCTAAGCCCACAAACTCCACATTACCCATTGTTTCATTACGCATTTTTTTATTCATATTATACGCTGGACGTAGGACTACTCACTTGTGGTGAAGTTCTAGGCACTGTGAGAATATTGAAAGCTAACTGTACTGCCGGACATGATAATTTGCCAGGATTTCTGATTCGGGACTGTTCCCCTGTACTTTGTGAACCAACCACTGACTCAAATTTTTAATCTTGCTCTGCGAAATAATACTTTTCCTGCACTATGGAAGGTTGGGGCAGTTCTCCCAAAAGAAAAGACGATCCTTCTCGTTTAGAGAATTATAGGCCTATCACTATCCTTTCGAATTGCGGCAAAGCTTTTGAAATGCTGTATTAAACCTTTCCTGTCTGACTATCAACATGGTTTCATTACTAAGAGGTCCATTTTAACAAATCTAGTGGAAATTACTCAATTCATAAGTGAGAATCTCGACAAACGTCAGCAGATAGATGACTGACATTACGAAAGCCTTTGACACCATTAATCATTTCCTGCTTATTCGTAAATTATCATCCCTTGGGTTTAATTCTAGATTCACAACTTTTATTGAGTCATATCTTAGTGGTAGGTCATCCTATTTTCATTATATTGGTTTTGTATCTACCCCTTTCTTGGTTTCCACCGGCGTACCACAAGGATCTAATTTGGGCCCACTCCTTTTTAACATTTATATTAATGATTTGCTCCATCTGTTACATTGTAACGTTTTAGCATATGCCGATGATCTCAAAATTTACCGCAATATTACGCCTATAGATGATTGCCGGGCGTTGCAGAGGGACATTGACACTATTAGTAAATAGTGTACTGCCAACCACATCTTCGTGAATATCAACAAATGTGCCGCGATGTCTTTCACCAGAAGCTCTAAACCTCTTACCTTCCATTACACTGCATTTGACTCTGATATTCCCAAAGTAACTCAATACAAAGATCTTGGAGTGCTTTTTGATGCCCTTCTAACTTTCTCTCTTCACATTGCGCACGTATCTTCCTCCGCTTCTAAAACATTGGGTTTTGTTATTCGATCATACAAAAATTGTACTAATTTATTGACACTTAGGGTTCTGTACATTGCACTAGTAAGATCTAAATTGGAGTACGCTTCCGTCGTATGGTATACACTTTATCTGCATCTACAATTTATTCTTGAACGCGTTCAAAAAAGGATTTTGAAATATATTTTTAAGATTGTTGGATATTATTCAATTCGTGGTACTGATTACTCCAGTTTGCTGACAGACATAACATTATTTCACTGTCGGTGAAGCTAGTGCTAAATTTCTTATCAATTTAATTTGTTATAACATTCGCTCACCCTTTCTTCTTAATTTAATTGAATTTAGTGTACCCCGCCAAAGTTTAAGATCATCCGCCACTTTTCCAATACACCAATATCCTATCCTTCGCTGTCGCATATGTACAGAAATGTAAAAGTACTACTTGATCCTTTTTTTTTAAACGTTAAACTTTCTTTTTTTGTTGTTTCTTGTTGAAATAAGTTAAACAATGCTTGTTAATTTTCTAAGTATTTTTGTTAATAATATTTCCTACCATTGTAGTTAAGTAAATTTTTCTAACATTTTATATGTTAGCTAAATAAGTTTTAATTAATTTATTTTATTAATTCTGATTATTATTATTTCATTCACCATACCTCCCAAATTCTTTCTATGACATCCCTTCTTTAACTTAATTAATGTTCATTATCCTATTTCATACGAGGTCTCCCCTTCTTCTCCTGCCTATACCTCTTGCTTCCCTTTCCCGTACTTGTGAATCTTCGCCTAGTCGTTAGGATATTTGAACTCAACGTAAAATATTACATACAGTTGCTTTGCAGCAGATGGCATAAGATATTGTGGAAGTAGGGCTATGCCAGGGCATTGACTCCGGCTGTCGCAAGGAAAGTTTGTGTTTCCGGTTTCCATTCAGTAAAAGTAATTCATGTGTCAATATTTAGTAATGATTTCTATTGTGTTACTGCATGCACAACGTAGTTTAAAGGTGAAAATGGGAAGGAAAAATCGATATGCTATTATTAACACACTGTTATCGTATTATCAATGGTAGTAGTATCTTTATAATATAATTCTTGGAAGGAAAATGAATTCTATCATAATTTCTTTAAGGCATTTCATCGCAAATGAATAAAAATCATTTGCAAACGAACTGGCTTCTGAACTGAATCAACTATATTAATTTTTCGATAAAAATATCTTTGGACATCACTAGGCTATTTTACCATCACATTTTTTAGCTGTTGATAATTCCGAATTCGAATCATGCTGAGATTCCCCTTAATGGAACATCACGTATTACATCAATCTTGTCATTACATTCTTTTATATGCCTGTTTCTTCATAATCATGATCACCAAAACGTATGTATTTGTTAATAGGTCAGACCATATTTGCATACAGTTGACATGAAATTTATAACACAAACGATCCAGAGTACAACAACTGCAATAATTTCAATTTCAATAATTGGGGCACTTAATGTGCACCACTGTGTGGAAACATCGGATGGCGAGACATTTCTCTCTGAACTTGTATTCGTGAATAAAGAACAATTATATTATGGGTATAGTTTGCCAGATCCCATGGTAAATGAAATTCTATAGGGAGAAGGAGTTATAGTCTGTGATTCCCTTTGATATATAGCTGTTTGAATAGCTTTGTTGAGTTATACTAACCTACTGTTTCACATCTAATTGACTGAAGTGCACCTGCTCATAAATTACATTATTAAACTACACGTATACATATATGTATACAGATGTATGAATAATTCAATTTAATGAAGACATTTTAAACTTTCACATCGTCGTCACATGTAAAATGATAATTCACCGTCTATAAATATGAGGATATTTTTAATTCTTTTTGTGATATGAAAGTAAGCGAAGCGTGCGAAAGGTTTGACCTCTAACATTTAAACATAGATAAACGTGAAGTTTGTAGTAAACACATATGTGTGTATCCCTATGTGTATATGACACGGGTTCTCAGTAGGTACGTATGTACATATGTCTCAGAGAATTGCCTGCAATTAATTTGAACTTCTATTGCAACCAGTGTTAATTAGCGTACGATTGTGATTTCCATCCTAAATATTTGAATTTCAGTTTGATTCATGGCATTCTGGATAGATAGTAAACAAAATTTCCGGGCATAAGTACGTTACCACTTTATTGGTATGCAACTGAATATACACAAGCGAATTCAATACGTAATTGCACAAAGTGTGTTGCATATGTTTCGGCGACGAAGTTCCTTAATGCTTCCTAAATTTATGTTACCAATGTGTAACCTTGTTTATATGTATGTATATTTTCTTAATGGTTTTGCTTACTGAAACGATACTACACGGAGTGTCGGCTGTTAACATCATAGGCAACTGTTAACGTTATAATGAATGTGTCTATGGATAATAATTAATAAAATCTTAGGAAAGCTGCGCCTTGGATATTTAACGTATTTAACGTCGTATAATTTAACAGAATATATAAATAATTTCAGAATGTTACAAAGTTAAAGAAAATACGTCATAAATTAGAATGGATTCTATTTATACTTAATACTTAGTTTAAAATTTATACCTTGTTTTCAAAATTTATTTATGAATAATTATTGCTAATATAGTTCTAATCTTGAAATAAATTGCAACACTAACATAAAAGAGTATAGTTAAGCGTATTTCTCCATTTTTTTCTAATCTTGCCTAGTCTATTTATCTCTTTATATAGGACATTTCATATCAATATTTTGTTTGCTCGTGTACATATCTACCATAATTTAGACTTACTAATAAGTTAGTTCGACTATCTGGACTTAATATATCTGGTTTTTATTAATTAATTAATAAAGCATGGTACGTCGCAAAATTAGGGCTCAGAAGTGGCGGCTCGTCTGGGGTGGCAGGGTAGACATCGCCCAACCAAACATAATTAAAGGAAATGATACACCATTTAAATTTAATTTTTTTTTATTTGTTGAATAATGAATAATATTAGACATAAATAAGCATTGAATATCATTACAATATCAAGCGTCGTCTGGAGCATGCATTTTTAGAAATTGCGGTAAATATTTTATTCCTATTTATAAGATTCATTTTGAGGCAAAGATAAAAATTATAATTATTACAGGTTTTGTGCCATCATTGTCTCGGGTATATTATTTAATTAAGACAGCATTTAATGAATCCTACATTTTAATTTGAAAACTGTTTGTAGAAAGCAAGAATGAGCAAATCAAAGATCAAGAGCATGCTAATATGTTTCTTTGGTAGCCAGGGAATCGTTCACAAAGAGTTCGTTTCTCAAGGTCAGACAGTTAATCAACATTTTTACCGAGAGGTTCTCGAAAGACTCCGTAAAAGGGTCATGCGTGTGAGACCAAACACCAAGAACGATTAGATCCTGCATCATGAGAATGGGCCTTGTCACACAGCAATTTCCATAAACGGTTTCTGGCTCCCCAGCCTCGTTATTCGTCTGACTCGAGTCCTTGTGCTATCCTGTTCCCAAGATTGAAAATTCATCTGAAGGGACATCATTTTGGGACACTCGAAAACATTCAAACGGCTGTAACCGACTAGCTAAAGGCGATTCCCATATCCGAGTTCCAGCACTGCTATGAGGAATGGAAGAGCCGTCTCCAACGCTGTGTAGTCACACATAATAATTACAATTGAACGTTGCTCCCTCAAAATAACTCTCTTGGGGACTTCCCAAGAGAGCAACGGTCAATTGTAATTATATTCAACGAAAAATATTTAAAAACATCTCTCATTACTTAAGTTACACATCTCGTACATACTTGGAAAACCTTACTTTTGACCTGTAAACATTGTTCACGGAGGAGAATACTGTAACAAGAATATAGTATATAACCAGCTTACTAATCATAAAAAAAATTATTGTTAAAGAAAAGAGATAATTTTATGAATATAACAAATCGTATATAAAATTTTAATAGAATAAGATGTAATGCTGCCCTAATATTAAACACCTAGTTAAATGAATGCCAAGAATGTGGTATTATAGAACTCTATGGATTATGAATCAAAAAATTGACGGTCAGGAGAACGTGGAGGGTGTGGTAACGTTTCCCAGCCAGGTTCAGTAATTTTTTCCCGGGTCACTCTTGCGATATAGGGCTTGACGTTATTCTGTAAGAACATCACTTTATTTGGATTGATCAAAGAAGGCTGTTTTTGGACGAGTGCTCCTTGTAGTGCTGTGAACAGGTACTACAAGCTAGCACCGAGGATGTGACCTCTTTTCAAAATCTCACAATGGACAATTCCTTTTGTTATCCACCAAACACACAATAAAATTTTGCGTGGGCGCAAGGAAGCTTTGGGAGTGTGTGGCACCGAATCAATAACCAATAATATGAACGGTTAGAATTTTAATACAATATCCGCTTTTCATCGCAGATTAACAACCTATAAAGAATTGGCTCATTATCGTTCTATCAAATGTTTGTCGAGCAAATGGTAAGACGACCTAATTTGTTATCATTTGATAATTCATGTGCGACCCAATTCGACTTCTTTTCTAGCTGAAGAAGGTGCAAAGAAATGGTTTCATCACTCACATTGAACCTTTCTGCAGGTTCTAGGCACGTTGCACTAGAACGAAAGGTTGTAGAAGAAGCTCCACAACCTGTTGAATCTCCTCGTTCTTCTGTTTTCCATACCGTGCTTCATCGGTCAAGCTGAGAATTCTCGAAAATAGATTCATGACACTCTACTACATACAAACGCCGCGCCGCCCGAATTTATTTGGTTACCTGATATATACACATTAGTTATGTAATCTCCCAATAAGATAATTTATTTTGGATGTAGGTCAAATTATAAATGTACAATTTAACAAGTTTATTGTAGCTGTTTTTGAAATAGTTTTGCTGCAACATATATTAGGAAATATTATAAAAAGAACAATATTTTTACCTTTATTTTAACAATTCGTTTTTCTTCGTGTAAGTTCAATTTGTTCTAACAAAAGCAAAAAGCAAAAAGTGTATAAGGAATAGTTACATAGCTGCCATTAAACGGCAATTCTAAATGAATTACGTACAAGTTTATGTTCGTTGAGTGGCTGCATGTTTTGCTTGTATATGGATAGTTTGTATTCTTGGGTATATTGCTATGTTGTGGTATTCCCTTCGAGCCGTCTATTTCAGCTAATTTAAGAGTAGTGTCCAATTTATTTCGTTGTCAGTTCATCATTGTCATTCATCAGTGCGTATAGGGTATAACGAGTTCGTACTACAGAAGCATATTTTTCTCAGCGAAAACATACAAGTAAGTATTCGAAAATATACACAATCCAACAAAATATAATTTTGATAGCACTAGTATGATTGTTGTGTTAATTTGCTTGTTTTTTATAATATAGTAAGCAGTAAGTATTGCTAATTTCGATATCGTATTAGATGTCCTTATACATATATGCAAATTATAGTTCAAGCAAACAATTACAGAGATAGTAATTGCAGTACATGGTACTCCATTGTATGCAATGAATCTTTATGTGAAGAGCAGGACAAATAAATAAAATAATATTATGGAAATTGCGAAATGGAGATGTTTATTTGTCTTTTATGTTTAATTATGTAATAGTTAGACTACTTGGAAGCATACAAGAACAAACAGTAAGGCAGAATTTTAACGGCATACTAAGTAACTGCGTAAATCTTTTATGGGATCATAAACCTAAAATGTATTCAAAATATAATGTTTAATTATTATTATTTTCTATGTGTAAAGGAGAAAACGCATTGTATATTTTCTATGGATTCTGTGTTTTATCCGCCAAAAATATGCATTGTTATTCTCTCATACTTCTCTACCTTATTCACATTTCATTTACATTTTCTATTTTACATTCTTAAGTTATATAATGACCTACATATTTACCAGGATCTTTTTTTGATTTTTTTTATTATACAGTGAGCACGTAAAGGTTTGAATAAATTCATTTATAATTCAGATGTTTTTTTTTCTGGAAGAAACGCTTGGACCCATCGATTTTTGATTTTAGGTGCCGTTTTTCTGATCATTATTTCATGTATACAGGATGAGCCTAAAACACTGAAGTTGACAGTGACAGTTGACTCATATCTTAACTGACTTTGTCTTAGCAAAACTTATTATGATAAATTTTTTTCAATGGTACGTCCAATGGTTTTTTTTCAATGAATGAGAGCGAATAGAGATATTGATGATGATTGGTTATGGGGACAGGACGCGCACCCACAGGGAGATAATATGTCAATATACTATCAGCAAGATATCGTGATTTAGGTCAGGTCAGGGATAATTATACGAAAGGTCGGTTTACGCTATTAGAAGATAAACAGCTAAATCTATTACTGACTGTTCAAGAAGACCACCATGCCTAAGTCTAGTCGCAGTATTGCTTTGGAAAATCAGATATGCCAGACATCCGTCCTAAAGTATTTAAAAGAATATAAATGGCACCCTTACGAAGTCCAGTTGGTTCATGAACTAACTGAAGATGACCACGACAGACGACTTGAATTTTGCGAGATGCTCATGAATTTGTGCAATGGCAACCCACAGTTTTCAAAACGAATTGTATTTTCGGATGGGGTAACGTTTTGTCTCAATGCAGGTGTAAATAAGTAAAACTGTCGGTATTGGGATGCTGAAAATCCCTGTTGGATAATGGAATGTCATACCAATATCCTCAAAAAGTTAATGTTTGGGCTGGCATTGTTGAAAACAAGGTTTTGGGGCCCTTTTTCTTCGACGGGAACTTAAACGGCGACGGATATTTAGAATTTTTAGAAGGTGACCTAGTACGATGTCTTACCACTTTATACGCCGGTCCAGATGATCCTGATACATAAAATGAATTCTTATGGTATCAACAAGATGGAGCTCCGGCCCATTACACTCGTCCTGTGCGGTTTTCCCTGAACGATGGATTGGTCGACGGGGTCCAATTGAGTGGTCGGCCAGATCTTCAGAGTTGACACCTTTAGATTATATTCTGTGGGGTTATCTTAAGTGTAAGGTATACATTAACCGACCAAACAACATCGAACACTTATAGAATAGGATAAAAGGCGAAATGAGATTGAACCTAATATAGTTAATAACGTTTTGCAGGAGTTTCTATATCGTCTCGGATACTGCCAGGAAGTTGGTGGAGGTCATTTCCAACATTTGAAAAATAATTTTTATTTTTCAGTCTCTATTCAAGAAAATATTTTTACTTCAAGACAAAAAGAATGTTTAATATAAGAAAAATAAAATTTTATTTATATCAAATAAATATTTTTCTCCGGGTTTGAAAATCCAAGACAGACAAATGTCTATTGGAAGTAAATCATTTAGTCCTGAATTAAGACTATATGATTCATTAGATATTACAATTAATAGAAAGCATTTCCTTAAATTAATTTAATACACAATATTAATATCTAACAATATTACTTTTATAATAAATATGTACCTAAAATAAGTATTACATTAACAGTATCTTTTGCTAGTGTTTATGAAACGCTCTACCTTATAGCTTACATCGTTAGATGAGTAAGTATGAATGTAATTGGTAATTAGGTAATATATGTAATATTATTATATTATACAAATGCTAACGCAATACAAATGTATAGTATATGTCCATATACATGCAGAGAAACAAAGTTTCAGATTAACATAAGATTAACATTTTAATCCAAGAGAAATTGTTTTGGAAAAATTATGCATCATCGATTGGGGAGTAAATACGACATGCTTGTTCATACCGGCACAGAATAATCTCTACTCACTTTTAGATGGCGCGAAAGCTATATTCATGTTTAATAACCTTTCCCTTATATACGGATAGGAATGGCAATCAGCTGTAAACGACGTATAGCGTTTCTTTCGATATAAACGTTGTATTGTGATATTTACATTTGGATAATATATGATATACATATGGAATTAGATGCAATTCACCTTTTTATATAAAAGGTGTATAAAATTCCCATTATATTTTTGGCATTCGGTTTTGTCAAACACTGCATAATTTTTAAGCGCAACTCCATCATGCGGATTTAAATATCTTCAAATTGATTATTTTTATAGTTTATTTAACGAAAATAATTATTTCTTAAATTAAGATTCTTGGTTAATCCTTGTAAATCTTTTGATCAAAGAAAGAAAAAAATTTCTTGAATCAAGTTAGCAAATATCTTAAATGAAGAAGTACAATTATTTCGTTACAAATATATACTTTTCTTGATCGGAGAAAGAAAATAGTAATTCTGTTTTGGATAATTGAAACGGTAATTGTCTTGAGTTAAAGCGGACATTTTTTACATTCTTAACATGCGTGTATCTTTTTCATATAGTAAACATAATAATATGGATATGTACATAATGATAAACAAGGTGATACATCTTTTTTATAATACCTTTTTAATAAAGTTTTTTAATTGGTTTGTTTGTAAAGGCATTTTGTAGTGAAATCTATTTTCGTTATATAATTGCAAGCTCTTATGTAGGCATCTCATATTATTATTATTAGCTTTAAGAACCCAATTTCTAGATTAATTGATTTCAAACGTAATAAAGATAAACTTGATCAACATAAAACTCCACAAACCAATCAGTTGACTATTTGATATTGTTTACTTCTAGATAAGGATTCCTGCTTACAACAGTGTTCATGCCGCATTTGTAAAATGTTTTCTGTAGTGTTGCTCTTAACATTATTATTGCTTAGTATACTGTATCTGTGGTATAAGGCACAGAAAAGGAAATATGCCGATTTGGATAAATTACCAGGGCCTGCACCCCACTTCTTTTATGGGAATGCATCGGAGTTTGGGGAAAATATCGTAGGTAAGTGATAGTAGCTTATGCAAACGACTGACTATAATAATAATTATTTAATATTGTGTCAATGTTAAAATGTGCTTATTTCATTTTAAACAGTTATATCAAATAATGGTTGAAGAGTGAATTTATAGATTTAGTACTATGTAGTAATAATATATGTGATGTATGTGTAAAACACTTTTCTGCTAATTCCTGCTAATAATTCAATTTGAAACTGCTACTTCAAATGTTTGTTAATGATAAATTATTTATTTAAAATAAACCTGGTATGTTGCATTATAACACATAACCACCAATACGCAGTCAGTAATATTCGAAAATTTACAGGTATTTAAACACTGTATCAATATTCCATTTTATTTCCTTCTTTCAGAAACTTTCAAAAATATCCAAAAATTATTTGATACTTATGGGCGGATATTGAGAATATGGCAAAATGGCGTAACACTTAGTGTATTTGTGGCCGATCCAGACTTAGCCGAATATTTCTTAAGTTCCACGGTTCACATAAAGAAATCCGCTGGATATGACCTTTACCAACCCTGGCTAGGGCAAGGATTAATTAACAACACCGGTAACTTCAGTCCATAACAATGCTATAGCTATCTTTTTTTTTTATTATTTATACATTTTTTTACATTTCTAGGAGAAATATGGAAGAAACATAGGAAAATACTAACTCCTGCTTTCCATTTAAAAATTCTAGAACAATTTACCGATAGCTTTCATAAGACTGGACAGATATTGGTGGAAAAGTTAAAGAAACAGGAAGGAAAAGAGATTGATATTTACAAATATATTGTTCTGTACGCAATGGATACAATTTGTGGTGAGAATTTATATTTGAATTGTTGCATTTTTTTCTAATGTAGTTGCTTTATCGAAGCAGGAAATAGGGTGATAAGATGTTAACTTACAAAAGAATTTCTAATATTTTGGTATGGTAAAATATTTGAAAACTGTAGGTTAATAATGTAAATTAATATGAATATCTATAGTTGTAAACAATAGACTAATTAATAATTATTAACCGTTAAACTTGAATATCCAGTAAATTAATTTATGTTGTTAATAATAAGAAAGTATAAATAACTAGTACTATGACGTCATATCAATGTCATTAGGTTACCATAAGCAGTGCTTCAGTTCAGATACAATTATTATAAATGTTAATTATAGTTTCTGCGTAAGTATCAAGGCTTCTCAAACAATTTACTTGCAGGTTATTACTTACTTTGCGTATCCAAACTTCTTCAACTTTTTCTTCTACGGTGATTGACTTTCTTTTAAGCAATATGTTGCCAAAATTCATTCAAGTAAGCGTTTTATGGCTGGAAGGAATAACCTGATAAGCAAGGCCACAAATTTTCTGAGTAAATAAACAAAATTGTCTACTGCCATTTGTTCGTCTACCTACAATCATTGCACGCTTGCAGTTTTTACAAAGACTTTGAGTATAATTTATTCTGTCATTTCAACTGTAAATTGTAAACTAGTTGACTGTTAAAAACGTCGCTTCGTAATTAAATTTCCTTTTCAAAATTTATGAAATCTGTATCTGTTGCATGAGCTGAGATATGTACGCGCACAGAAACAGATTTCCAAATTGAGAAAATACATTGTTTTAACGGTATCTTTTTAAGGATTTCTACTCGTTCCAAGAAAATAAATTTCTTATTGTAATCATTCTAATTCAAGAAAAGTTGTTAACGAGTCCACGAGTTAACATGGAATAGGAGATATATTTATATTTACAGTTCACAGTCTAGATGAGATAACATCATACAAATAGGGTTACAACAAAATAATACAATAACTAAAATACAATGATATCAAAAAAAAACAGCATAAAGTGGTGGTGTAGTAAGTAACTCCTGGACGGAGGTTACCACTTTAGGATAGGTTCCTTTTAGTTTATGCTCTCCCCTATATACTCCTATCTCGTTGAGAAAAATATGAATCATAGATAGGCGAGTAGAAGGCAGCATTTGTGTTCATACAGGCGCAGAATTAATAAAATCTAAGCTACTCTTACAGATGGCGACTCTCATATTTTTCATAATTCATAGTTTCTTTCCTATACGGGTCAGTATGGATACTTGCTACAATCACCTGATTCAACTGTTACATATATATTATATACAATATAGACATGTAAACTGTGGTAATTTACTTGACGTAAAAACTGGATAAAACTAGTATTATGTATTTAATATTCTGTTTAGACAAATACAATATCATTTTTAAACGAAACTTAATAATCATTTGAACATCTTCAAATTGGTTATTTTAAGAAATCAATTGGGTTTAGTATAACATCTATTTAACGAAAATAATTATTTCTTAAAATAAGAGTCTCATGTTCTTGGTCCAAGAATATAGGGATAGGGAATTATTCCAAGAAAATATTTTTTTACGGATATACAAAACAATTTTATGGACTGAATGCACACATATTTGATATAAGTGTGTATTTCTGTGCATGTAAGCATTGTACTACATTCTGCACTTGGAATTTACGGAAAATAAACGTAATATTCTAAAATCTTGACGTAATTCCGAAAAATCTGACTGTAGATTTAAAATCTACATAAAAAGAGTTTGATTGAAATTTTAGTTTTAACTAGAGTTTTTCTTATTTGTGTTGTACCATATTGTAGCATATATTCCTTTCCATTTCCTGTAATTCACTCTTAAATTTGCAGACTCTTCAATGCGTATAGACGCTAATATCCAAGAAAGTGGAGATACGACTTACATAGACGCAGTTAAACGATTTCTCGAAGTATACTTTACACGTTTCTTTTCATTCTTCTATAGATACGAATTCTTTTTCCAATTCTCTTCTAAATATAAACAGTACAAAGAGGTTATAGAATTATTGCAATCTTTTACGCGAAACGTGATTGAGCAACGGAAACGGGAAAGGAATTCGTGCCAAGCCGAAGAAGAAGAAGAAACTGACGAATTCGGGAGGAAGAAGCGAAAGAAGGTGTTTTTAGATATATTATTGGATAGCAATCAAATGACGGATCGGGAAATAAGAGAAGAGGCTGACACTTTTATGTTCGGGGTAATGATGAAATGCTTTGATGGATTAACTGAGAGAGCGCTGTTTGACTCTTGCGCCTTTTTCTTTTGATCTTTAAGGGACACGATACGATTTCGTCCGTCGTATCTTTCGGTCTGTTCGAATTAGCGAAACATCCGAACGTCCAAGATAAATTATTTGAGGAAATAGAATCCGTGGTTGGGGTTGATAAGCAGGAACCTATCACTCTTCGACATCTTAATGAAATGGAGTACATGGATAGGGTGGTTAAGGAAATTTTGAGATTATATCCATCGGCACCGTTGATAGAAAGGGAGTTGGAGGAAGATGTAATACTAAGTAGGTAATGTTATATCACCTATTTGTAGTAACTGCTTAACTTATTATTTATTAACTGAATATCTGTATTCTTGAATTAATAATTATCAATTTTTAATAGTACATTAATTGAAGTGATAAAACCAGAAAGTTTGTTGATCTAACCGAAGGAAGTGGAAAGTTAATATTTGAATTTTAATATATTATTAAACGTGTATTTTTCCGAAATTTAAAAACTTTCAATAGCTTATTCATGTGAGTTGTCACAAAAATTCAAATATAAATTTTTCTTTCATGTTAGTAATGTGCTGCAATAAAACCCTTTTAAATTTTAATTGTCAAATAACATCCACTATGTTAAATTTTAGATGGATTAAAATATCCCAAAGGCACCACGCTGTCATTCCATCTTTATATTTTACACAGAAGGCCGGAGTTGTTCCCTGATCCCGACAAATTCGATCCAAATCGATTTCTGCCGGAAAATGTTGCAACAAGACATAAATTCGCTTATATACCATTCAGTGCTGGTCCTAGAAATTGTATAGGTAATATTTTGAGCGTTTATTTTTTAAACTGGTTCCATACGCTTTTGGGTTTCAGGTCAAAGATATGCCACGATAAACACAAAGATTGCAATAGCCAATGTGTTGCGGCATTTTGTTGTGCATCCAATAGTACCGGTACATAACCTTATTCTAGCTAATGATGCTATATTGAAATCTGTAAATGGATTACCTATAATACTGAAGTTAAGAAAATAAATGTTAATTCAATGTTCATAAAACTGTATTGAAATGTAATGTATAGTGGATTAAAAAAAAAATTGAAAAAAGAATCGTCTGAGTATATATATTATATATGCGAAAGTAAATAGTTAACTCTAACTCCAACTAACTAGCTCTATTGGCACTTATACACTTAAAGGGACGCTGTAGATAAGGTCAACTATATCATTTTTCAAGAAAAAGCAACAGAGAATAGTTTTCTTTGTCATAATTGATAAATTTATCTTCTAACTTAAAAATAATATGATTGTGTTACATTACGCCAACCAGAAATGAATGGATGGAAAACTACTCCGACCTTCTGCAAGAAGGGCAGATAAAACACACAATAGTAGAGGATGGAAAATCAATTCAGATATATTAGCTTATAAATGTCAGAGGAGAATGTTAAAAACGTTTTGACAAAAACAAGACACCAGCCCCGCAAATCTTTAAGTTTAAGATTTAAGTATGGGGAAACAGAGTTGTTAAATACCTTAATTTCTTTAATAGGATGCAGGAGAAGATCTGCCGTCTGAATGGATATTGAAAAAAAGCGACAGAAATCTCGCGTAAATTATAGAGGAATTAGTGCAATTCCAGCAATACCAAGAGGACAGGGAACATATGCTGAGAAACAACAAAAAAGAATATAAAAAGTGGCTAAACATAAATATACAAATGACTAAGTATATGTACACTAGCCACACTTATCAATGAATGAATGTGCGGTTTCTGTGTCTATTTTAAAAACACTGCAGCCGCATTTATGGATGTAAAAACCGATTGCATCTATTTATTGTGGTCTTTGCGTAGACATAGACAGGTAGGCAAACAAACTATATTCTGTATTTCTGCAATCTTTATTTATGCGAATATAACACAGGCTTATTGATAAGTATTGATAGACAAGCAATCCAGATAAATGTCAAAAATATTCTTTTTTGAATGATGAGTCATATTAGACACTGACGTATATAAAAGCAAGCAGACACCACAATAATATTCAGTTCCTTATACAGTATTAGGAACAATATGATATCAACAGAAGAAAGCCGTTATTTTGAATGACTTCTTTCAATCTTGACGGTATAGACTCTATTAATTTATGGCAATAGTCGTAACTTACTTCTTCCCATTCCTGCACAATTCGTTATTAATAGATTTCTGTCTCCTCGTTCTATGGCGTTTTCCCTCATTCTGTTTTTTTTTTCTGTTACCCCATAGGTTTTCTATGGGGTTAAGGTCCGGGTTTCGTGCCGGCCAATTTAATAATCTCAAATTATTGTCTGTAATCCATCGTTGGACAACATTAGCCGTATGAATGGGTGAGTTGTCAAGTTGGAATGTAAACTGATCATAAAGAGATGTTACCGATGGCAACATAACATTCTCCAAAATATTAATGTATTGTAACGCTGTCAAGTGTCCATTAATATCCCAAATAGTACCAGGTCCTGCGTATGACATCCAACTCCACACTACTACAGAAAGCCGTCCACTTCTATTTTTCGGATGAAAATATTGTGGTGCAAGCCTAGAGTACGGGGACAGGTAACTAAGCGCGTATGGGTGTTTGGGGTGCTTTGAAAGGTCGACTCGTCGCTGAAGATTACCGTTTTCCAAAAATCTATAGGCATATTCTGATAGTATAGTGCGAAATTTATTCTGTCTTGACGGTTGCGTTCCGTTTTAATACCAGCACGATAGCTTTTGAGGCCACTTGCCCTCAACCTTTTTCTTGCCGTCGTTACTGAACCG
>JARFOC010000649.1:884510-907807 GCA_031763485.1 Osmoderma eremita
CAACCGTCTACGCATATTACTCCTAAAACTGTCAATTGACTGCGTCTTAAAGCATTTGTCCACAATATTGTATTCTTCAACAACATTATAAGAAAACCCTCTTACAAAAAATGCCGTCTTCTGAATCGGTGGAATAAGGAGGCCTTTAAATCGAACATTCAAATTGTGGACATCAGATCGAAAAGTAATGTTTAAGTACAGATACGGGGGTGTTTTATTCACTAACACCTTATGATAGAAGACAAGCTTACGTCGATTTGCCATGTTCAATCAATTAAGAGTTCTCAA
This sequence comes from Osmoderma eremita, assembly GCA_031763485.1. Lineage (NCBI taxonomy): Eukaryota > Metazoa > Arthropoda > Insecta > Coleoptera > Scarabaeidae > Osmoderma > Osmoderma eremita. The sequence goes on from JARFOC010000649.1 coordinate 884,799, forward strand.
TTTAAGAGACATGCTCATATCGTTTCAAGCCATATATTAACCTGATACAACGAATCTGTATTGATTGCATTACTCGTGAAGTTGCTGCATCAATACAATGGTGATAGACAACGTCTGTAGAATTAACTGTGAAAGCACCAGTGGACTTAGTAAAAAAAAATTGAGTTTTCGTATTAAGGAATGACTTCGCATTGTAGAACAACTTCAACACCGGAAATGTCCTGCGTATGACGGCAACTGTATGCTCCTTGATAAAAAAAATTAAAACAATAAAAAACAATAATAAACTTATATTGTATACATACATATTGATGGTCAGCCATCTGTGCCAACCAGTGGTCTCACTAATTTGTAGCTGTCGCTAATAAGATAAATAAATAAATACCAGAATGTTGAACTACCACACAAGAGAAAGAAAAGTTATATATGCAAATATGTACAGACATTAACTTACATATATTGAAAATAAAAAATACCCTTCCTTACCACCTCGATGAGTGACGAACTCCGGATACATATTTCGGAAACTAAGTTGCCATCCTCAGCAGAACCTACGAAGGAAGATAATATTAAACGTCGCACTCGGAAATTTGGACGACAAAATCAAATCTCCCAGACTGCGACGTCTAACACTATCTTCCTTCGTAGATTCTGCTGAGGACGGCAACCTAGTTGCCGAAATACGTATACGGAGTTCTTCACTCATCGAGGTGGTAAGGGTATTTTTTTATTTTTACTATTTTAAGCTAACGCATCCTATTATTTGTATTTTATATTAACTTATATTGTGTTTTTATTACACTCTAAATACGAAAAATAGGGATAATGTTTTGTTATGAAACGGCTAAATAATAATTTTCCTTTTATTAAGTATGTTAATTACGTGCATTACATTTTCTTTCACCCAACAAATATGGCAAATACATTTTATTTTAATTATCGCAACTTGTTCCCCCAATTCGTTAGGAGAAGTAGCAAGAAATCAAGCAACCACAAAAATCTTTAAATTCTTCAGTTTCTCGTTCCTATAGATTCCTATCAATTGTTCCGTATTTCCTACTTGGATATATTTTTTCCATGGTTTGTATTGTATTCAACTGCGTTTTGGGGCATTCCACGGATTTATTAGTGACTGATATATTATGGGATGCAAATATTGTCTTATTGTGACGTAATGTAGCCCTTTTGGTCATCTACAATGGGTATTTGCAATATTACAATTTTCAGGGAGTTTAATCTGAAAACAATATATTTTACGTGTAGCTGTTTTAAATTGTGTAAAGTGATTATACTTATTTCTGTATTATAGGAGCGTTCCCTCGTATTTGCTTTATCTGTGCCCCTAATAATCTTTAATAAAATTAATAATATGCGGTAATCTGCAATTATATTGTTAGAAAACCAAGAAAACAACAACTTTCTATGAACTAAGCAATCAATTTCAACGGAATGATGGTTATGTCTGATGTAATTCGTTTTGTTTGGAGAAATAAACATGACGGGTTGATATGCCAACTGGGTTTTGTGACGACGCGTTATTGGGGTCAATTACAGTTCTACAGTTGTATGACAGATTATTAGTAATTAATATTTTAGATATTTGATATTAATATGAATACTTGAGATGCACCAGTTTATTATTATCTTCGCCAAGGTATTTTCAATCAGAGTTATGAATCATTAATCAAACAGAATTAACATAAGCTCCTTAAAAGAAGTTTTTCTTAATGGATACATAAGAAATTATACATCTAAATAATATTCGTTTAAACATCTGTAATCCCTTAACATTATTTCGTTTTCTTAACTGTAAATGCACTCTGTCTACTTAATCTGTGATAATGATCCAGGTAGTATAAAATTGCTTTTGAAGTTTTGGTGTCCAATTTATTGACTGCAATAAAATTGCATTAGAAGTTTGGGTTTCTAATTTATGTATAGTAATTAGAATATTTGAGAATACAATGAATTTCCAAGCCTTATAAACTTATTATAATCTGCTTAATTTGATTTTCACTTGTGCGTTTATATAAATATCGATATCTAGCCTATTGTTAATGCACATTTAAAGCCTGATTGGTATTGAGGTGTAACCGGAAGTGTAAGATTAAGGACGACATTCTATTTAATCATTTAATGCTGCTTAATCCCACAGAATTAAATTATTATTCCACAATTATTATGAATTACTTGTTTATAAATGTATGTTAGATAATACCAACATGAATTATATGCGCATATAAACATTAATAAAAATGTTATACACGCACATAATAACATTAGGATCACACAACACAGCTAATTAATGCAGACATTCCTTCGCGCCAGAGTATTGGCTACAAGTAATTTTACACAGATTCCTGTTTTGTATGTTAGAGAGTAAAAAGGATAAATAATAATATACAGCGGGTCCGAGATTGAGTAGATTACCATGGGAATCATTTTTATTATTAACATCTGTTTAAATTAAACTTCTTTTGTGGAATAATTGATCCCGTAGTATTGATGGAAACGGTACTTGGCAATTCTTCTTTTTCCTTGACTAACTAATAATTCAAAAAATCTCACTTTTATAAAAAGACAGGCTGATCCATTTAAAATAGTTGAAAAAATAATGTATTTCAGTTTTGACTCGCACTGTATTCTGTTTTGCCGATTTTGAAAAAATGTCACTTTGCTATAAATCTGGGCCAATATCAAAAATCTATGCTTTCAAAAAAAATTTCAGGCTGTGTCGTTTGTAGTATACAGGTCACACTGATGTTCATACAAAATTTATCATAACTTCTGATACACGCTGGATAATACAATGAAATTGTACATTGGAAGAGCGAGGCTTGTGTTTAATCAAAATCTGAAATAACATACAGGTTGTTCAATTTAGGAAACCGTATGTTTGGTTCACCCTGGCGATATGAAACAGCTTGTATATATGAAAACAATGTTGAAATAGGAAGTTTAAGACAGCCTAGAATTTTTGTAAATAACTTTTTTTGATATCTTATATGATATGAGCTTTGCGACACTAATGCGTCACCCTGTATATCCAAAACAAAATATGCCGTGCGCTCCAAAAACTTCTCTACAAGACGTCTGACGAGATTAAATATTTATCTGATTATATGTCTTTGTCACACAATTATATTATATGATAGGAATGAATACACATACGTATATTATACGTTCAGAAGAATCGCTGGGGTTAACATGTCCTCAAGGGTAAAAACCATATAAGTTTTTTTGAAGTTTAACTACATCCATCAATTTTTTTCTCCCTGGTTAAATTACCGTGATGTATGGTGGGCAATAATTTACATTCCCTGGTGGGTACTATAATTTGATCATTAATATTGATAATATTAAAGTGGGTTTCATATATTTAATATAAAATTGGGTGATAATCGTTTTATTATGGTTAATTACTATTGACCTATTTCGTGGATGCCAATCAGTAAATTCTTCAACGAGAGTTTCAACTTTAACTAGAGGGTGTCTATCAATGTCGGAAACAATTACGCATATATGATTCCCCCATACAAGAAAGTTTTACCTGTTAGTAAATTTAATGAATACTTCAAAAAATAGGGGAACTCAGAACGTTTCCGTGTGGGGTGAATACAGAAGCAATATTAGCGAAAGACTAGATGGATAAGCAATCCAAAGAAAAAATAAGCCCGTGACAAATGACGTTCGAGATTTAAAAAAAAACTTTATTTCTTTACCTCTAGCACTTCTATTCGGCGTTGCAGAGAAAAACTAAAAACACATTCTCAAGGTCACTTTTAATCTGCTATCTAATGGTGTACTCAAAAATTTTATATGATGTTTCGATTCCTTCTGGCCATCATAAACTTTCTTATTTATTACCGGCGCCATATTGGATTTTGACACCGTCAAAAAGAGTTTTTTTTCTGATTTCAACCATGTATACATGTTGACAAAAAGTTTTGATATTATGGTTTTATTGACCAAGAACACATTTTAATATTAAATAAGGTAGCTATGAAATCTAAAACTGTCAAACGTTTCAGTTATCCTTCCTTAGAAATAGAAAAATGTAGTACACCAACGAAAAGAAACAAGATATGTTAAGTATTCTTTATTCATCGAGCCGAAATGCAACAATAGAAAGTACAAGATATTTACAACTGTATCCAGAACTACAACAGCCACATCGAACCATTCTACTAGATCTTGATAAAAACTTTGAAATGGATTGTTAAAACACCGCGTAATGTTTATGTTGAATTTGAATTAAAATGAATGGGATATTTTATAAATGGTAAATTAGAGGTGTGTCTTACAAAGTTTATAAAAGCTTCGCACCTGATTTGTAACAATAACAACAATGAAAATAACAATAAGAGTAATAATAAAAAACAAGACAATGAACCAACAATTACAGGAGGAGTAATCCGAAGAGTATGTTTATTGTGCTGCCCCACGGTCCTTGCTATCTTTACTAATTACAGTAAATGTTCAAATAACACAATCGCACACGGTTGCCGGCATTTTTAACTGCCTTTTATATGATTCTTCTAGTAATTATATCCAAGGCATTCTGGAGTCTATCTCGAAGTTCTTCAATGTTTTGTGGGATATCATCTTTACAAATTTTAATTTTAACTCCACTACTTCTAATTCAATGGTTTGGAAACTCTTAATTTACAACTCCGGCATTGTGAGCCGGTGCGCCGTCTTGTTACCACCATAGATGCTGTAGTTGAACTAATGGAATATTGTTATCTGAGAAGTGTATGTGTGAAGAAGGTTTAAGTGTCTTTCCCCTTTTAATGTGTCTTCATACATAACTGGTCCTATGAGACGATTTTCCAAAATGCCCATCAAAAAAATGATGTTGATGTTGCCTTCTTTTGCCTAGGATTTTCTAATGTCCAATAGTACTCGGTATTTCTGTTAAACATTTCAGAATTCGTAAATTTTTATTCATCTGATCAGATGATTTTGTTTAAAAAATCTTCCCACTAACCAGTTGCAGTAACTGTCTTAAATTATCACCAGGTACTAAACTGTGGGTAACATGAATCTTGTGATTTAAACCTGTCTCGATGAGAGATTCTACATACTCGAGTCTGACGTAAATTTAATTTTGACGCCACTTCGCGTGGAGATGTTGATGGATTATTATTTATCTAAAAAATACAATATTTACATAAATATTGCAAAAGAACGCATTTACTTTACTATTTGTAAAATATTCCGTCGATTTTCATTCAAATTCTTAAGATAAATAATACGATGGTAAACGATCCATTCTTGACCATGTGTCGAACAAGATCTAGAAAAATGGTACGACGTGTTGTCGTTCTGCAAACAATTGTAAATATCTTGTACTCTCTATTGTTGTATTTCGGCTCGATAAATAAAGAATACTTAACATATCGCGTTTCGTTTCGTTGGTGTACGACATTTTTCTATCACTAATGAATGATAATTGAAACGTTTGACAGTTTTAAATTTCATGGCTACATTATTTAATATTAAAATGTATTCTTGGTCAATAAAATCATTATATAAAAACTTTCTTCAACATGTTATTTATGGTTGAAGTCAGAAAGAAAACTGCTTTAATGTAAGAGAAAGTTGATGATGGCCGGAAGGAATCGAAACGTCATACAAAAATTTCTAGTACACCATTAGATAGAAGATCAAAAGTGACCTTGAGAATGTGTTTTTAGTTTTTCTCTGCAAGGCCGAATAGAAGTGCTTGAGGTAAAAGAAGAAAATGGATTTTCTTTTGTTTTTAAAAAAAATCTCGAACGTCATTTACCACAGGCTCATTTTTTCTTCGGATTCATAACAAACACAAAATTTTGCAACTTTGCCAAATATAAACCTACCCTCTATCTCCAATAACAAGCAAGATCCCCATGGTGAAGGTCGAAAATGAATCCGCCTGTATAGGTAGTGTTAAGGTAGTTGGAGGATTCATTCGTTTATTGTTATTATTAGCAATGACGATTCATTGATTCGCTCATATTATTCTTGTGTAAGTTGCAATCTAGTGATATAATGTAGTGTAAGTAAATAAACGTATGTAGTTAAGTGAAACCTCTGGCTTTTAACGCGATAAAGACTCTGGCCATCATCAGCTACATCATAATGCTTCAAGCATTTAAGTAACCATCGTTAACACACACATGTCGATCTTAAGATATATGATGATAATATGAATGAATCGTCATTGCTAATAATAATAACGAACAAATGAATCCTCCAGCTACCTTAACACTACCTATATATATATATGCGTATTCGCTGTCCTTATTCTTTCGATATGTCTGAAGGCTGATACAGCTAATCGCAGTGAACTACTTTAAAATGTCTTAATGTTATTATAACTTTGTGGTAACATATTCGATTGTGTGCCGACACTACCATTACACTATCACCCAGATTTTACTTTCATCTCATCCCATCTCTAATACCTTTTTTTCTTTTTTCCCGGCCCATATTCTCATCCGCAGCGCCATTCCGCTTATCCCTATTAAGCACACCTACAGTTATGCCTTACGCCAGGCGACCTATGAATCTACCTGCTACTACTTCTTGATATTATGTCTTTGTATACCTACACCTAATACTTACACAGTACATGCGTGCAACACTTACGACAACCATGTGTGAGCATATCACATCGTAAAAGGAGTAAAACCGGCCTTTGCCGAGAACTTTCCCTTTCGCAGTCATCTGATCCGTCCGTCCGTTTTTCCGTCGTTCTGCTGCTGATGTTCTGAGACACGCGGAAGGCAATATCGCGGGCCGTGCGCAGGAATTTTATTATACTTGCAAGTGTCGTCGGGTCGCGCGACAAACTCGGGCTAGGTGTTACCGCTTCTTCCGCATGGCGAAGCTCCCGCCCGCGGTGAAAAGCCACAGGCGCGCCCGCCGGCGTTAGTTATTTTAATTAAATTTCGTATTTCGTACTGGCGTACGTATGTATAAGGAAAAGAGATACGGAGTTCGGCAGAAGGGATTGTCCCTCTCGCATTTTACATGCGAACTGGAAATTCGGATATGTGTAAAGCGAGTTTTTAGCGAGCGAATTCTGGATGGGAATGCACACCCACTAATTTAACGGATTTTCCCCGTTACCTATTATTAATCCGGAACATGTTTACCTGCCGAAAAAAAAAACTCACAAATAACCAATTTTTGTCTTAAAACTTTTCCTTTACTTCTTACCGTTAGCGAGTTATGCGCATAGGCAGAATGGAATATTTTCCATTTTCAAAAGTTCATTTCACCCACTCAGAGTGTTTCTCCGCAGAAAAAAGGGGTTTTGCACATACTTATAAGCGACCTGCATGTTCCAAAAGTTTCATATTTTTTGGAATTCGGGGTTCGTGAACGTCCGTTGTTAGTTACCGAAATACCTATCGAGTGTCCTTTATCCACTTAGGTGGTGAGGGTATTTGTTTGATGTAGTTCTTTTATTTTAGTAAACTATGAGGATTGCAAAATTGCAGAAAGCTATTTCTCAAAACCAAAAGTTGTTATCCCAATCAATGTTAAAGCTTGATAAATTATAGAATGCAAGGTGTTTTCATTGCAAAATGTGATGTATTTTATATCCTATCGTAATAATTGCCCCTAAATAGATGCCTTCTCTTGGGCCATAAAGAAGAAGCCTTGATGATGTGAATGTTGCTGTGGATAGATTCTATAATACACTGTATCCCATATTGGATAAATCAGTTCCGAAATTTTCTAAGTCCACTTCAAGTTTTCCACCCTGGTTTTCCAATTAAATAAAACGTAATTTAAAAACTAATGACTCTTATAGAAGGAAATGGATTTTCGTGGTGATCCGATCTTTCTTCTTGAGTTTCGGAGAATGAGACCGTTATTGACAATGCAAAATTGATGAAGCCTACAAATTATACATGGCCCGTATTGAGTCTACTATCAAGGCTGATCCGAAGCAATTGTGGTCCTTTGTGCGGTCTCGGTTTGGGACTTCACGTATACCCGGCAAGTTGTCGTACAATTGAGTTGAGTTGGATGAACCTGATAAAATTGTTGTGTTCGCTCATTTCTTTTCTGCTGCATATAACACCTTGAACCCCTCTGTGTTGCCGGACTCATGCTCGAATGTTCAAACCTTCTATCTCAGTCCTGTCTCTGAGGATGTGGTAATGAACATTATGGCCTCATTTCCTAACAAGTTAAGTGCGGATGAAGATCTTATACCCAGTGTTTTTATTTAAAAAAAAAACCTCTCATATTTTAAGCAGACCAATTTTAAAAATCATTAATTTAGCCATCAAGACCTGTACTTTTCCGGAATTGCAATATTAAATAATTTTGCAAAAGTCTTTGAACAGTTTTTACACTCCAGGATTTATTTTAAAGTACAACAACTTATTTCTTCACAACAGCACGGCTTTATGAATGGACGGCCTAGTGTGACCGACCTAGTTACGTTTACACACATTGTGAGTGAGGTTATGGACAGGCAGGGACAAGTGGATACAGTCTACACGGATTTTTCACATCTTTTTGATACTTTGGATCACAAATTCTTACTACATAAATTAGATTCCCTTGGTTTTTCTCCCAATTTATGCTTGTTGATTCAATCTTTCATAACTAACAGAATTAACTACGTATTCTATAACGGGTTTCGTTCATCCGAGTTTCAATCAGCAAGTGGTGTTCCACAGGGCTCCAATCTTGGGCCATTACTTTTCAATATATTTATTAACGACCTTCTAGAATCCCTTAATTGTCCCGTTTTGGCGTACACCGATGATGTTAAATTGTTCTGCTCTGTATCTGGTCCTGATGACGCAAATATCTCGCAACAAAATATCAAAATTTTATTCGAGCGGTCTGCAACTAATAACTTGGTACTAAACATTGATAAATGCTACACCGTGCCTTTTACTAGGAAAACCAAACCACATAACTTCACTTGCACCATTGCTGACCGTACTCTGAATAAGTTAAATGTCATCAAAGATATAGGCGTTACGTTCGATGCTGATTTGTCCTTTTCATCGCATATAGAGAATGTGTGCTTATCTGCATCAAAAATGCTTGGCTTCCTCAGACAATTTAAAGATATCGCGCTCTTGAAGTCTTTATTCTTTGCTTTTGTTCTACCTAAATTAGAGTATGCATCAATTATATGGTTCCCTTACTACACCTGTCAGCATCCTCCATTTGAACGAATTCAGCGTCGTTTCTTGAGATTCCTCTCATTCAGAGTAAATGAAACTTATCCAGATTTGTTTATTTCCTATGAAGATCTGCTTAATTTACATCAAATGCGCCCTCTAAGCCACCGACGTAATATTCACAGTGCTCGCTATTTGTACAAACTAATAAATAATAAAGTTTATTGTTCTTTCTTACTATCAACTATAAGCTTCATCATTCCTCGACTTGTCGCTCGTCATTCTGTTACCCTCAACATGTCAAGACCAAGGACTAATCTATTATTTAGGGTGCCACTATACCACATGACACGGAATGCGGAATTCTACTACGAATATATTTTTCTTGGGAGTACCGCACAGTAATATTATTATTTTTATTTTTTTCTCTTTGTCTTTATTATTTCTATGTATCCTATTTTTTATATGTATTCACATGTTATATTCCATGTATATCTTTGTCCTGTTATTAGGGTTTACCCATTGAGCAAATAAATATTTATTATTATTATATTATAAAAATATCAACAAAAAATTTGACTGAAGAAAGAATAAAAACCAAGCCCCAAATTCTGAAATTGAATTGTATATTTTTAAGCGTTTCCAATCACCTTAATATGTATCTGTATTGATTGAAATTCATATTTACACTTGAAAATTTATCGATCATCCACTATCTATGTACATAAAATACCTACCAACACAACAAGTACTTTATCGCCCTTGTTAATCATAACGTTCATCTTCTTTCATCGGCTCCGTCTACAGCTTTGTGACGATACACCGTCTGTAATACACAGCGATCCGGTCCCGACGCCCGCGATCCGAACGAGACGGATTCCGACGAAACGCCAGACAAAGAGGCCGCCGCCGCTGCAACAGCAGCGCGGAGTGACCTTGAAAGACGCCGTCTGACTCGCCCAGTGACTCTAGTCGGCGCAACGTAGTAAATTGATGCTGGTTCGCGCCGACGATGCATAGCATAGCTCCTATTTACATATACGTACATACATGCATATGTACGTGTGTTGTGTGTATGTGTAGAGGTTCAACGGAGTTTATTGTATCGCCGAAAACGCGAACGAAATCTCACCTTGAGAGTGCATCCATATCGCCTGCGGCTCGGCTGACTGAGTTTGTTTGGCGAAATCGCGGCGCTTGGATATTGAAACGAATGTATTGCGAGGAAAAAATACAGGATGATTGTGATATAAAAAGTGAAATATTGCCGGGTAGTAACCACACTTGCCATAAGCATAACTTTAAAAAAATACAAATAAATATCTATACATCACAAACTTTAAGAAAATAGCGTTGGGCAAGATATATTTTGAACGTTTTCTATTGGCTAATACGTAAGGCAAAATGACACGACGAAAAAAACTGTCTGTCCACACGAGATTTATGTTGGATAAAATGAAATATTACTGATCGCGACGTTCTTGTAATGTCACCTGTCAAATTTCTTCGGTTGCTTTTGATTGTGTATTTGGTTGCTGTTTGCGTTTCTCCTTATTATTATTTCTTTATCATATTGGAGAAAAGGAAATAGAATTATAATACTACATATTAGGAGTGATAATGGTTTTGTTGAAAATGGGTTCCTATATTTTCAATCGAAAAAAACCTCCGATTACCACGAGGAAATGACTGGCGAAGTATTTACGAAGTAGAAGAGTAATATTCTACCCATTTTGAAACTAAATTGTGTTATTGTAATGGATAATGCACCATACCATTCCACCAAGGCAGAAAAAATGCCAACGACTGCATGCCAAATTCCGGATATTTTAATTGATGAGCTTGTTTCAAAAGGAATTGCATACGATATCTCATACTTAAAAATTGAACTTCTAGAACTCGCTAAAAGCTATCTAAAAAATAATCCGACACCCTATGTAATTGATGAGATGGTAGCAGAAACTAAAATTTTAATGTCATTACAATTTAAATCCGATAGAACTCGTATGGGCTCAAGTGAAGGAATATGTAGCTAAGTAGTAGTAAATAGCTGCAAATAACAAAACTTTTAAATTACCAGAGGTAAAACAATTATTAATGGAAGGGTTTCAACTCGTAACTGGTGAAACATGGACAAATTGCATCAAACACACCATTGCCGAAGAAAGTAAAATGTATGAGCCGGATAACATCTTAGAATATATGATGAAAGAATTTATTATTACTGGTAATACCGGATCATCATCAAAAATGTCTTCTCTAAGCGATGCTTCCGCATTATCAACATAAAAAAATGATGTTTGAAGTAATTTGTACATCGCTTCATAATTGTGATAATTGTAGCTACTTTAAAAAAGAACTATTAAAATGTCTCATAGAATTCTTTTTTATTTTTATATCTGAAATAAAATGTTTCCATTTTTCTTGGTTGGATTAAATAAATTGAAATTAACGTAAACCTATATTCTTCTTTCTTAAATATTTTAGTAAAATATTTGTCAGAGGAGAAAGAAGAATTCTATGAGGAAATGGAAATGGAAATTAAAGTCCCCTAAATTTAATAGTGTGCCATGTCGTGGGAGGAGGCAAAGGAAAGAGGTTTGGAAATCAACCAAAGTAAGACAAAATATATGGAGGTAATGATGGCACCGAACTACAGGTGGGACAATATAAATTTAGGAAGGTCAAAATATCTAAATACCTTGAAACTATGATAAGCAGAAAAAGCCAGAGGTACCGGGAGATTGCGCATAGAATCCAGCTAGGGCATCAAGCGTACTACAAATAAATACAATTAATGTTAAGCAAAAGAATAAGTAGGAAAACCAAATTAAAAATATACAAAAGTGCCATAAGACCGGTGGTTGTGTACGCGACAAAAACAATGTGGCTGGCAAATAAAGACGAACAATTAGGAATTTTTGAAAGGAAAGTAATAAGGAACATATTCGGACTGCAAAAAGAATTTAGTGTTACTTTTAGAGAAATTGACAAAGGTCGTGATGAAACTAACATTTTACTTTCAAATTACCCGCCGATATTTAATCGATCAAATTTTGGCAGTGCTGTACGGGCGCCGATTACAGCGCTATCTACTATGTTCTTAAAGTGAATGTACTTTAGATTCAAAGTAATAGATTTTCGATCATTTAGATTCGGATCATTTGTTGGTACAATTTCAAATTTCCTTAAACACTTCCACATTATTGAGTTAAAGCGACATCTACTATATGTTATTTATTGAATAACAATCATATTAAATTAAAAATGTATGTGCCAAAGAAAGAAATACACGAAGTCAATCCCATAAATAATAATTTTAGGTTATGTTGCTTTACAATGCTACGTCAAAAGTGCATGATTTTGATAAATATTTTAATACTGAAATAACAAATTAAAGAAAACGTGAAAAAATCAAGATTTTCATGATGTTCCCAAGCAGCGTATGTTGTAATTCACCGAACAGATGGAATATAAAAAATGCGTGTTGAATCCGTGATACGAAAATTTTTCTGTCGGTTGGTAAGAACTAGCGATTATATCAACGATATGAATTTAAAAAATCCTATTAAATTTAATTTCTTGCTAAAGACAAAATAGGACAAAGATAGTAATACGAAGTATTCATTTATTTAAAATGTATAACAAGATCTATAGCAAAATCTATAATACATCGGTGTATTACATATCAGGGACGCGCATTGTCCGTTTGCGCTATAGTTGATCACCCAACAGATGCAGTAGAGAGCTATAGGGAAATCGTGTAGTTAATATGAATGCGTCATATTTTTATCATGTTTATTATTGGTCAATCAGACGGCTTTATGGCGGCTTGCTTACAATAGGACAATCTGTCAAATTTCCTTGCATTTGTCATATTTGTTTTGCGCTTTGGTAAAAAGCTATACATATTTTGGAAAAAAAAGAAAACAATATATTTATAATACTACAATTATTTTACTTCGTATTCGATAGTATTTACAAAGAAAAATTCAAATCATTTATAGGGGTAATGTCAAATACTAATTTATCGACATTCATTCTAATGACACATGTATAGTGGTGTGAATCGGACTTTTCGGTGTTCGCATCATGGCGGTGTTGCTTACTGCATCTGTTGGGCTTCAACTATAATAAGCAACTCCATACATAATAAAAAGTAATCACATGATAACCCCTTTCTTCCTATGCAGCATCGTATATTTCCCTATTTTTAGTTTTGATCTGATCTCTTTTCTCTATATTCGATGTTTGTGTTCTAAAAAATAATATTTTTTACCACTCGCTAAAAGTGTAGCATAAATCGGACAAGGTAAGATTGAGATAGTATTTATAAAAATCTTTCTTGAGGTAGTTATGTACATACATATTTGATTTTACAGTGATACATTTAGGGGAATCAGACTTTTATACCAATCAAATGGATAGTGAATGATAGATAATCATTTTTAATTTGATTTTTTAAACAGCTCTAATATATATTTATAATAAATGTACCTACAATATATAGGACGTCCAGTTTTTGGTGACTTGTTATTTTTGTAGTATTAGTGGAGTTTTAAAATGTAAGTGAATCATTTAAATACACACTGTACATAAACAAAATAAAATGATTGTAGAATACATTCATTTATATATCTACCTATATCCAAATATTTCTAGAGAAAAGACAAGACGAAGTTATTCAAACAAAGATAGACAATGAAGGATTTCTATACACCCAAAAGTTGGCGGGAAAATGCTTACGCTAAGTACCTGGGATTAACAAGGAAGAATCTCAAAATATCTACGTCATTTTGCAAGGTAGCTGCATTGTTCGAAGAACTTCCTTATCCGCAAAGACACAATAAACACCTCCAGAAATATTCTTAGATTAACAGATTAAGAAACAACCCGGCTTCTACAATAAAACTCAGTTTATTTATTTTATAACCCAATATTTTCAAGCCATAATTAAACATTTTCGTCACTTCGATAATAGTAGATAAGAGTAACGGGGATATTCCAAGGGTTTTTTAAAAATTTATTTGTACCTAGGATTTTAAGAATCTGCCTTGCTCTGCCATAAAATCGAATTAGTGCAATATAATAAGCTTTTAGTAAGCTCGTAAACTGCGGAACTAATAAAAGAAATTTGGAAAGTCCGTCAGGTATTATCTCTATTCGTATGTAAATTTCGGCTTTACCCTAACAACTAATCTTTCGCATCCGATTTAAATACTTCTCCAAGGTCGTAAACGTGCAATTATATTTATCTTCGAATATGCCATGTTATATATAGAGAGAGCAACAAATTCGGAGAATCACGTGACTGAAAATGTCGCCAACTTAGATTATATCAGTTGGTCATACTATTTGTGTTACTAACCTGGATTTGAAGCTCTGAGTTACGGAAAGAAACCAGTGGCGTAGCACTATTTCATTTATAGGTACTAAGGTGAGAATTTATAAAATAGATTAAAACTATCGAAATTTATTGCAAAAATAAGTAAAAACAAAGAAAATAGATAATAATCTTTAAACAGTACATATAAAAAAATCAAATCAATTTGTTGCTCTTTCTATAGTTTATACGATTGTTTCACTTACTGCCCACACCTTTGATGTTTCTGATGCGATTACAATACTTTCCCAACAATTTCTTGACCACTATGTGCTTATCGACAGGTCCGCATTAGTAATAGTGCCAGGAACGACTTAAAATAATACTGAAATCAGTTTAAAGTATCTTTTTTGTTTATGTTTTTGTATAATTTAGGTGTAATGTTTCCAATGTATTATTACATAACCCAAAAAATGAAATTTTATTGAAAAATGCATTAAAAGAACAGATATCAACCTCCACAATAAATATTAAATAAAAAAAGAGAGAATTTTTTTATCGGTATTTGAATGATAAATCACTATAAATTTTTATAACTACGGCTCGACTTGTTTCATGAGATGATTAATTTTTTACAGGGACGGCCGCAGGTTTAAGCGTACATTTGTATTAACAGTGTGTATTAGACAACGGTAACGTATATCTACAGGCGAAATTTGGCCCAATATTCGCGTGGATATTTAGTAGTAGCTAGGTGCTATGTATAATTATTAAATCTATTTAATTTTGAGGATTTTGCAATCGTTTATTTTCTTAGAATGTCTTCTTTTGTTTTAAAATATTTTTTGCTTGGGCGTTTTTTTTTGTTTATTTCCCTAATAAACGTTTATTTTTAACTTGAAGTTTCGTTACGTATTTTGTCCTTTTAATTATTTTTCAATATGAAACCGTCAAATCAAGTGCAGCAAAAGCATTTTTGTATGCTCAATTCGGTCAAAATAAAAGCACTTAGCACACAATCATATGTAGATTGCGCGATAATGTGCGCAATCTACATATGATTGTGTGCTAAGTGCTTTTATTTTGACCGAATTGAGCTTTTCTAGTCTTCCATTTCATTTCGTTAATTCATAATAATAATTGTTTACGCATTTTAAATTTTCTCTATTATAAATATGTATATTGTTATGTACTTTCTCACCACGTCGTTGTGTTTGTGTTGATCTTATATTATCGTTGGAGAATTTGTCTGCAGTACGTGTACTATTACATGTTTTTGTTTGGGAATTTATTATCGGTTGCAAATTAAACGATTAAAGTGAACTGTCCCCATCTACAATCGATCTAGTCAATATTATTATTATTATTCAATAAGGTCAGTCAACTAGAATCTTATACGGTTGGTAGTATAGATATACTAAGTCCAGCCAGAGGCAGATATTGGGACTAAATAATGTTACTAGGTAAAATAATATTTATTTTTCAAATGCATTGTAAAATCACAATACATTCTCACACATAACACAGCATAATACAGCATAATGAGGTTAGTGCTACATAAAAAGTCAATTTTGTAGCACGGTAATATATATATATATATACAGTTCAACCTCCATAAGTCGAATTCCAAGGGATCGCAAAATCATTTCGAGTTATAGAAACTTTGAAAAAATATAAATATTGTGTACGTATTACATGTTTTATTATAACAAATAAAAACATTTTTGACAGTATAAGTATATAGTATAAAATTCATAGTATGAAAAATACATTCTTACATAAAAAAAGTTACATACATACATATATGTATGTATGTATATGTATTTTTTTAATGCATAATCTATGATTAACTTTTGACGTATGGTCTTCCCTACACATTCTGACTCATACGCTTGTTTTATTTTATTAAGTAAAACAAATACATCATCCGATGTCTTCTCAGTCATATTAAAAAACAACTGTATTGTTTCAAATGATTTAGGCTTTTCTCTAAGCATAGCAGTGTCGGGCGTATCCAAATTTTCACTAAACTCATTAAATCATTTTGTTTACACTCGTCATTTATTTCGGGAGTTTCGCTGGTAATAACATCTTCATCGAAGTTCACAAAATCATCCATCAAAATCACATGGTTTGGCATTGCATAATTCAACACACTTATTAAATGACTGTTGAGTATTGGAGATGATGTTTTGCTCGGTGTGATTATTTTTTCATTCAATTCTGATAATGGTATTTCATCTTCTTCATCATAAAAGTTATGCTTGCCAAAAGCTGCTTGTCTAAAACAATTTTGGATTGTTTTAGGAGTAGCATCAATGCTCCATAATGTGGTTACAACATTAATGCAATCAAGAAAATCAATTTTAGGAATGGAATGATGGTTCTCAAAACTCAGTTTTTTCCAAGATGTTGCGTCTGCAATGGATCTTAAAACATTTTATAGTGGCTTGATCGAGAGGCTGAAGTTTAGATGTCATGTTTGTTGGAAAGAATTTTAATTTTATTGTTTTTACTTGTGACTTAATTGAGGATGTGTCGGACAGTTATCAATAATAAAAGCAAAACTTTCCTGTTTTGACGTAAAAAATGCTTATCCAATTCCAGAAGCCATGTTTCAAAAAGATCGGTGATCATCCGTGCCTTTTTATTGCTCTTATAAGTGACCGGCTAGAGCGAAAACATCGTGCTTTAGCACTTCTTCCTATTAAATACAAAATAGGATACGGTGGCTTAAAATAGTAACACTGAGTGTTATTCAAGTGGTGTTCTGTGTGGTGCAAATCTCCCAGAGTGCGACGTCTAACAATATTTTCCTTCGTAGATTCTGCTGAGGATGCCAACTTAGTTGCCGAAATACGTATCCAGGAGTTCTTCACTCATCGAGGTGGTAAGGGTATATTTTTTTAATTTTTTTTACTTCTTCCTATTATCAAAATCTTTAATTTTTCAGTACCAGTCATGTTTGTCGCCGGTAAACAGATCACCCTTGCCGAGTTTGCTTAGGTGGCACTTTTCATTTTTAAATGCTAAAGTTTTATCTGGTAAGAAACCAGTTTCGTCTGCATTGAAGATCTCATTATCATCATGACAGGTTAAAGGAGTGTTATGGATACACGTATCACATTCTTTTTCCATCAACTTCCGTACCTGTAGTGTATGATAAATAACAAATATACGCCAAATTCTTACCTCTTTTTCAAAATTTCAAGCCACCCTACGATACCTACAAATTCTGATCTAATTTTTTAACAAAACTTAGCGCTCTTCTTGTAATATTGCACCTAATACACACATATTTCCTTCCTAACAAATTTAAACCACTTTATCAAGTTATCAAGCTGTATTAACAGTATTTCTAGGTCTATCTAGCTTAAGAGTAACTCGATCTTCTATTTCTGCACCGAAATTTAAGATAGCCGTCTTATTCTCAACAATTGTACACATTGTACATTGCGCTATATCATACTCTTAAGCAATAGTCTTTTTCTTCAATCCACTTTCGACTGTTTTTTTAATTTCTACCTTTGTTTGGAGTGTCAGGCTTTTAAGTTTTCGCTAGCAATCGTATATTACCAAAGACAAGATCACGCTAAATATTCGACTTATAGAGATTCTTGCATTATTGGGCCATGCTGGCTGTTTGGAATTGTAGAACTATTCTAGTTAAGGAAATTCAGGTTAGAGAGATCATAATAAACAGAAATTGTAGATAAAGTGCAGGGAACAATAGTAAGTTTCGACTTGCAGAAAACTTCTTGTTGTGGAGGTTCGACTCATGGAGGTTCTACTGTATTATTAAAAAGAATATGACCTTGCGACATAAAAAAAACTGAAGTATATACAATTCATATTCAAGTGCATGCGCTATATGCACAGTCACGAATTAGTGCCATTCAATTAATTAGCGTACAAGAGCACTATGTCAGCGGGCCATTTTACACCAGTGCACACAGAATCGTAGCGAAAAGGTAAACGGACTTTTGCCCTTGCTAACAAATACACCGCAGTCGCTAATGCACACATGCATCTCTCGCTCCAGACTACGCTAACACTTCACCTCTCTTTCGCGGG
Source organism: Osmoderma eremita (assembly GCA_031763485.1). Taxonomy (NCBI): domain Eukaryota; kingdom Metazoa; phylum Arthropoda; class Insecta; order Coleoptera; family Scarabaeidae; genus Osmoderma; species Osmoderma eremita. The sequence continues at coordinate 903,339 of JARFOC010000649.1, forward strand.
CCGTGTGACTGCAGCTACGGTGAGCGAACACCGGCTGCCCAGCGTGCATTTCGCTTGCGTCACCCCTATTTTGATGTGAAATTAGTTTCGGGGCGGTGTAATTATTTCGCGAACGGCTCGCACGCGAGTTGATTGCACCGCGGGACACGATGACGGTGCCATGCCCAGTCTGCGAAAGAGTCGGAGTATGTAGGTGATTGGCCGTCATCATCATCATTATTATTAGAGGCGCGGCGGTCAAAACGAGGGCTAATGTCGGAGGGTTTCGTAAATCTTCGACGCGATTCGGTATAGGTGTTTATTCATGTTTGAAGCAGCGATAATTCTCACATATACAGTTGCTCACGAAAGTATCCGGCCACCATGCAGTTTATCGAAACGGAGAGAATATTTCTAAATTATAAGGAATTCATTTATTTATTTATCGTATGGCAGTCTACAAATTCATTGCAACACTTCAGGTTTTCTGGTGAGTAATAAATTAGGAATCAAACTCAAATTAATAAAATTAATACAAATGACATTGTTAAATTCAAGAGCAATTATAAAGACACAAAAGGGAGACACTAAAGTATTTGAAATAAATAAAGGCGTAAGGCAAGGTGATTCACTATCGACAATATTATTTAATCTGGCATTGGAATATGTGTTAAGAAAAATAGATAAAGGAACAGTAAGAACAAAGGCAGGGCAGATGATAGCGTATACTGACGACATTGTAATTATATCAAAAATGCGTGAGGTAACCAAAAAAATACTAAAGGAAATGGTGAAGGAGGGTGACAAAATGGGGTTGAAAATAAATCCAGAAAAAAACAAAAATGATGAGATTAAATAGCAAACAGGAACATAGGACGAACACAATTGAAATTGGAAACTATACAGTTGAAGTGGTTAATACATTTAAACCATAAGAAACAATGGCAGTAGGGATGCAGAAATAAAGGATAGGATAATGAATATGAACAAAACCTACCAGGCAAATAGAAGGCTATTAAAAAGTAAAACATTGGGGAGAAAAACAAAAATGAGAATTTATAAAACAATAACAACCAACAACCAACAATCCTGTACGCGGCAGAAACAATGGCAATGACAAGGAAGCAAGCGGAAGGTCTGAGAATACAAGAACGGAAAATATTAAGAGCAATACTAGGACCGATAAAAACTGAAAATAATGAATATGAGCGCAGAACAAATCATGAGGTAGCAAACGAATTGAGAGGTACACACGTGGTCAGAAAAATAAAACAACAGAGGGCAAGATGGTTGGGTCATGTGTGGTGAGCTGGGAACGAAACTACAATTTACAACATCTTGGAATGGCAACCTGGAGGAAGAAAACGCCGTGGCCGTCCCAGGGCTACTTGGCTGCAGGAGGTGAAGACAGACCTTGGTAGAGCTGGCGTACATAGATGGCAGGAGAAGACCAAAGGCAGAAACAAATGGAGAGACATATGTGACAAGATATAAACAGAAGTGCATGGGGATTGATCTACCCCGCATTTAAGTTTGCTGTTCACAAAACTTTAACTAATAAGCCGCGCACTGGACGTCCAAACATATTAACGTCTCGAGAATAGAGGAAACTTTTGCAAACTATTAAGAAGAACCCATTTTTGAACAGCCGAGAAGTTTGTGTAGACATGCAAACAGCCACAGGAAAATCACTCAATGTGGAAGATATTCGTCGAGTGATTCAAGCAGTGGGTATAACGAACGTGTAGGTAGGACAAAGCCCTGGGTTAGTGAAATTAATAAAAGGAAGGTTGGAGTTTGCTACCACTAACGTGAATAAGTTTGACGAATTTTGGAATAAGGTCATTTGGACCGACGAGGCAAAATTTGAATTGTTTGAAACCTCCAGACGAAAATTTGTGTGGCGAGTACCAGATACAGCGTTTAATCACGAAAATCTACAACCAACTGTGAATTACGGAGGTGGTTCAGTTAGAGTGTGGGGTTCCACGGCGTTTATAGATGGCAAAATGGATCACATTCATTACATTAATATATTGAAAAGGAATTTAAAAGCCAGTGCAGAAAAATTAGGGGTAGGAGATAACTTCATCTTTCAACAGGACAATGATCCGAATCACTGCGCTCAAAGGACTGAGGAATGGCTCCTATATAATGCCAGACATCAACTAAAAACCCCTCCTCAGTCGCCTAACGTCAATCCGATCAAACATTTGTGGGCAATATTGAAAATTAGTTTTAGCAAAAAAAAAGATTTCTAATAAAGAAACGCTAAAACAAAGCCTGTTGGAGGAATGGGAAGCGATAACCCCAGTGTTAGTCAAATCAATGCCCAACAGGATGGGAGCCATTATAAACTCCAGGGATTATCCCACTAAATATTAATATCCTATCTGAAAAGTTTTTATGCTACTATTTTGATCTTTATAGTTAGTGGCCGGATACTTCTGCGTGCTTGCTAGAATGCGTATTTAATGCTATGTTTTTTGTTACTGCCGTTTTTATTGTTTTCAATTGAAAACTTTGTTAGACTTAAAGAGTATTAATAAATGAAATAGTTGTTTCTTATTACCTTATAATTTTGAAATAATCTGCCCGTTTCGATAAACTGCATGGTGGCCGGATACTTTCGCGAGCAACTGTATGTATGCATATGCAATTTATTTTATGCCGATTTCTATCAACCATACAGGTGTCCCGTATGTGGTCCAAATTACATAATCTAGCTAGTAATGAAGACTTGAGACTATCTTACTGTCATTTTTCCACGATTAACTCGTTATATTAAAATAATTTCTAAAAATCTCACTTTTATAAAAAGACTTTAAAATATTTTACAAGTTAATGACTTTAGGACTTTTAGTAAAAATGATGGTACCTAAATCGTTCTTTCTTTTTATAACATAAAATACAGGCTGATCCATTTGTAATCATTGAAAAACATGTACTTGAGTTTCGGCCTGTATTCAGTGTTGACAATTTTGAAAAAAATGACTGTATAAAAGTGGTCGAGTGTCAAAAACTTATACTTGTAAAAAAAATCTGACTGTGTCATTTGAGCTTAAACTAAATCTGAAATAATATACAGGCTGTTCCATTTAAGAAAACGTATGTTTGATTCACCCTGATGATATGAAACAGCCTGTATATATGAAAATAATTTTAAAATGTTAAATTTAAAACTGCCTACAATTTTCGTCAATAACTTTTTTTGATATCTACAACAAACAGAATATAAATTACGCAAAAAATGGGCAAACAATATGTAAAATTTTCTGTAACAATAAAATACTTTTTCCTCAATTTCTTTACTATTTTGCATAATATTCATTATGGTTTATACATTCTTAATACAGTTTTTGCATCGAATTTACTAAACGTTCACAAAAATTTGTTCCACAAAATCGTTCCCAGACGATTTCTCCGTGCGTCTAATATTTTCCGGGTTCCTTTCTTCAAATCCCCGTTTATATTATTTCCCCAACTTCGAACCATTGCCGTCCACGCATTTTCATTAGCCCTATATGAAAATGTGATGATCTCGCTCGCCATTCTATAATTTAAATGTCGTTCCTGTTTGCAATCCATTGTCTCACAATTTCCGCTTTATGGATTGGCGAATTATCTTCCACGATCTTTATAACTTCCATCTCCTCTTTGGAATACACCGCTCTGACACTCAGAACAACACATTCACTAAAATATTTACACATTGTTCCGATGTAAAAAGCGGTGGAGTTGTCTGCGTTAGGTCTCCTGGTCCATTCCCAAGCACCATCGTTGATTCTTCCACTTCTTCTATCGGGATTAATATGTTCAGCATTGTAACGTGTGAAATTTTGTCTCCATAACACGGCACTCGAATTTTGAGTTCTCTAAAACACCTTTCGTCAGTATTGTACTCCAATCGTGATTCAGATTAGTTTGGAAAAACGCAATTGCCCTGCTGCATGTTATTCTGTTAGCAACGATATTTTGGCAGGTATACGAACATGTTGACCAGATTAATGTAAACAATTTTTGACGGTAGCTTTGTAACAGTTTAATCGTTCTTTTGACAGAGCCTGAAAGGGTGCTGCCTTACATAATCTCAAATATTATTGTCTTCCTATACCGTCATCATTCTGGGTTTTGCCGGATATGTTGTAACAGGAAGTCTGCTACAGAATACTTGTGGTATGTATATCCACCCACCAACTTGACTGATCTAGATAGAAACGATTATAAAACATATTCTATTAAACACGCTATTCGGATTACTCCTCCCGCATAAAGGATTAATTCGTTCGGGACGACACGTGTTTCGGGAATACGTGGATTCCCATTATCAAGTCGAATAACTGATCTATTATATTGTTTCTTAGAATACCCAACGAAGTATAGAAAATACTCATCTCCCTGACATGAATTTATCCCAACTAGCACCAAAGTAACTGAAACCGAGACGGGAACCTATTTGAAGTAGCTTATACGTAATCGTGACTATAAAT
>JARFOC010000649.1:914896-932562 GCA_031763485.1 Osmoderma eremita
AAATCGATTTGGTTAGATATATATAATTTTTCATTTTTAGCGATTTCTTCAGTTTCACGTACCAATTGCATTCTTAAGGGTCCGCAAAATTTAACGGAACATACTTTTTCATAAAAACACTTGATGTTCTATTGGACGATTTCCAATATTGAAAATACATTGGAAAAAACATGTGTTCAAGCCAATACAAAATATTTTTACTTCATTTATCTTCTTCGGCAAGCCCGTATGTGTCAAGTATAAACCGATACATTGCTCGTAATAAGTTATCATCTGGTTCCAATTCTTGTTCGTCATCCATATTAAAACACAACACCCTATAATAATTCTAGATAAACACCTTTTTGCACTTTCAATAAATAAAACACACCTCAAATTATCAAGTGCTGCAATAAGCGAGTTCTGACAGGAACTATAATAAAATATAATGAAAGGGAACAAACAACAATTTGATAGAAAATAGAAGACGAAAGCAGCGGAATCAGAATGGTGCAATGACTGAATTTGACAAACAACATTACAGTAAACATAGAAAATGCAGTTACCAGTGATATTTCATTTTGTCTATAAATTCATTACGCGAATATTATGTCCTTTTCATGTGCATAAATCTATCGCGGATTTCAGCCAATAGTAAGCCGAGATATTTTCTCCCATCTTTCCCAACGCTGTTTTCTTAAAATGAATGGACTGTAGCTAATACTCTACAATACTTTACTTTTTAATTTTGATTCACACTGTATGTGATATTTTCTGTGTCTTAATAATATTATTGTATGGGAATCATATTGCTGATTTTTTCCACATACATCTTTTGGTCAATACAGTGTCATAACTTTAATATGCAGAAATTTACATATACATACAACTCAAAACCTATTACCCAAAAGTTTTGTCGATATAATTTAAAATTTACGCAGTTAAGAAGTATTTTTAATAAAATGACGATATACTGAATTCAACGTACGATAACTATCACGTTTCACAATTTTCCGAATTTTCCCTACGCGTATGGTGTTGGCATCTTTCCACGACAGTTGACATAAAATTTACTGATCACGTTGTACATGGTTTGCTTACAAGGCAAAGGTATAACTAAACTAAAAATAGGCTTAATCATACATTCAGAAGTGTTACTGTTATTGTACTGTAGGTATGCCAAATCTGTGATGTAACCATGTAAGAAGGAGAACACACTATTCACTCTTTCGCCTTCTATCCAAATAAAATTTTAATAATACTTTTAATGACGCACAGTGCAATCCTATGTGCAATTTAATACCTATATGGGAATTTTGTAGAATACTGATTGACCATGTATATATTTCGAATACAAGTGCACATACTAACACAGTTCTAATTACGTATCATTTGCTGTTTTAACAGCGCTTTAGTATAAAAATTTTTCTAGAAGAAATTTAGCTAAATTGATAATATTATGTACTTCTTCCAATTCCTGCTATATTCCGTCAATCAAAAGGTAGATTCGGTAAACTACGTTAATATTGTTTGATGTAGTTGTTAGTTCTATTCATTACCAACTGATATTTTTTTGAGTTTACCTCAAAATGGAGAAAGCATCCAGCCGGCCTGTTTAGAACAAGTTAATCTTATAGTATGTACCGTCAATCGAATCCCAGGAAGTTGTGGCTACCGTGACTTCTAGTTTTTTGTTTCGAGAAGTAGGTAAACAAAAAAATTGAACTTTTTGGTTCCAAATGAAAAATTTTAAATGGGATATTTTACCTACATATTTTCACATGTTTTGCCTAGCCCTGGCTGAACCGTGACCTCGAGTTTTTGGAAATGGAACAATTTGCCTGTATTTTATATCTCAATTAACTGCTAACAACTGAAATTTTACTGATGCAGATGTATACCCCTATGCGATGCTTCTGGGTGCTTTTGGCTACGATGCCTTTGGGATTCCACATAGTTTATTTCCTATTCACAATATTTTATTTTTATTACCGTACTTTAAACATAAACAGAGGACCGGTGATAGAAAGCAGATTCATTCGGGTGGCATTCTCTTACTCACACTGCCCGGTTTATTTCTTCCTCTACTGTAGGTATGCATTAATAAACCACATTTTTGTCACCAGTGTGGTTATTATTTAAAATTTGCTTTTCTAGAATATATTAACATTGGTTAACAAGTTTTTTGTTCCAAGCACAAAAATGCCTGATTCCAATATACTTTTGCATGCTGAAATGAATTATGTGTTCAAAATTTCTCCATCGCCCTTAGTTTTTATGTACCAAAATATCCGCTTATCCACATAAAATATGCATGCATAGATATGTAGTGTCTTCACGTTATTTCAGTTGTTGGCTAGAGCTCGAAACTGATCAAGCAGGATGCAATGGTTAATGTTTAAACATGTCTTCAGGTGTTGAGACTTGCATTTCTCATTCCTAGATAGCATCTCTTGTTATTTGAGTTGTCGGCTAGAGCTCGATGAATGAACATATACGCTGACGTTATTAACGTTTTAAAGGGTGTTGAGTTGTGGTGTGTTCAAGCTATTGTAGTAAAACCGCAAACATTTGATCACCTGTAAAAATGCCAAGGAAATCTGTAAACCACTCGAACTCTTTTTGCTACATTTCCGGCGAATTGACATTTAAATATCAAAAACGGTCTTTCACACCTCTGCTTAAAAAGTGCTATGAGCAGTATTTCAAGTGTAAAGTAGGTGATGAAGTCAAAAGTTGGGCAGCCCATATTTGCTGCGTTAGGTGTGTGAATTCTTACAGCGTGGGCAAAAAGTAAACGATATATGCCTTTTGCTATTCCTATGATTTTGAGGAAACGATCAGATCATATTACCGATTGCTATTTTTGTCTAACAAATATGTGGTGACTTTTAATCCAAGCATACTGTAAAATATCCTAATATTCCATCTGCACTGAGACCAGTACCTCACAATCCGGAATTACCTGTGCCTAAACCTCCGCAAAATATGACATTAAGCGACGATAAAAGTGTTAATGACGAAGTAAACGAAGAAAGTTTTGCAGGCGACAATCTGGATTTGGAGCCAATATTTCAACCTGATTCGTCTTGTTGTGTGTCTTCCATGTCAAGAAGACCTCGTCAACTATTTAAAGTTGTGCAGTGTCAATCACGCGACTGCAACGGCTATAGCCGCGCGACTGTAAACGCGCAAGTCAAGCGACTTTCCATTAACAGGTGATTTACATTGAAATATATGAACGCGATATGTAAATTACTTGTTGATGCAAATTCGCTTAAGTCATACGTTTACAGCCGCGCGGCTATAGCCGTTGTAGTCGCGTGATTGAAACTGAACCTTTCAGAAGCAAGTCGAACTTCTATGTTCCAGATTAAAACACTGAAATCTTCTTCAGAGTGGAACAAAAGTTGCTCTTTTTCGTAATCGCCATGCAGAATTTGAGAATTTCTTCTCTATGAAATAAGAACATGTATTTTGTAATGACTTACGTCCTGTTCTTAAGACGCTTGGTCATAAATATAGTACAGATGAGTGGCGTTTGTTCATTTACTCTTCCAAATTAAACTTGAAAGCGGTACTCCACAATGGAAATAAGTTCCCCTTTGTTCTTTTGGCTCATGCAAGAGATTTAAAAGATCTTATGACAACAGGATGCTTCTTTTGGAAAAAAAATTAGTATAACGACTTTTAGTTGAATATTTGTCACGATTTGAAAGCTATTTCACCTTTGCTCGGCATGCAACTCGGTTACACAAAGTATTGTTGTTTCCTCTGTGAATGGGACAGTCGCGATAGGAAAAGTAATTATAAAAAGAAAGAGTAGCCAAAACGAATTTCACTGACATCAGGTAATAAGAATGTCACTGGTATCCCACTTGTTGATCCCCAAAAAAATTATTTGCCCCCTTTGCACATTAGGCGTGGGTTGATGAAAAACTTAGGTACGGATACAATTAACAGTGGGTTTGCATATGTGAGCAGTAAGTTCCCTAAGATCAGTGGTAAAGGAAGGTATTTTTGTGGAGCCCCAGATCAGACAGCTACTTTGTGGTGAAAAATTTGTTGAGGCGCTAAATGGAATTAAAAAAGCAGCATGTTTGTCTTTTAAGTGGATTCGCGACGGCTTCCTGGGAAATCGTAAAGCCGAAAACTATGTAGAGATTGTTAACAATCTACTGGCCTCATATAAAGCCATGGGTTCCAACATGAGTCTAAAAATACACTTTCTTGACTCCCACTTGGACTTTTTCCCAAAAAACCTTGGAGCAGTCAGTGACGAGCATGGCGAAAGATTTCACCAGGACATTCTACTCATGGAGAAGAGATACCAAGGCAAATGGAGCCCTGCTATGTTGGCAGACTATTGCTGGACGCTGAAGAGAGATGTTTCTGATGCAAAGTACAGCCGAAAGTCATATATCAGCACATTTTCCAAGTAAATATATCATTTTGTACGTCATTTCTTCATGATTTAAACCTATATTATAATATATACTTCCACAAAATTTCATTGCTTTGTCACTCTGTAACCCTGCCTGATAGAAAAATTGTGGAAACAGAATGAAATAAGTGTAAAGAGTACTACCAAGTTTACTTTACCTCGTGGGACAAAATAAATCTGAAATTTTTTGACCAGTGTAATTATGAACGGCGTTGTGTATGACACTTGCAACATACGTACCTGCTTTTTCATACTTTTTTGTGAGACATTTTCAGTTTTGCCCTTCTTAAAACAATATAATTTACTTATCGTTGTGCAGCAATCTTAACCTACTACATTATTAGTAAAAAGAACGCATATAATGTATCGGACAATACAAATAAATTCATCTATACTAATATAGCGATTAGATTCTGTGCGACATTGTTCGCTCGTATCTTATCTTTGTTTCACTAAACAAGTACATCATTTACTTTTCGCAGGTAATCAAACGCAGTCGTAGTCAGTAAAGGTGCCAAGAAATTTGTGTTAAACTGTAAGACTAGAGAGCCATCACGATGGGGTCGGATTTGGACTTAGGAATGAAGTGTGTCAAGTACATGCTTTTCATCACAAACTTTATGTTCGTGGTAAGTGCAAAAATATAAAAAACGTCACGTCTCCATATGTGTACATAAAATATGGTTAGTGTACCCATCAGAGCCTCACTGATAATATGCGTATACATAGATAGCATAATAAATAGTGAAAATTTTAGGAAAAGGTACTCTTTAACAGAAATTAAACATTACAAACATAAGATAGTGATATTTGCTATAAGCTAATATTTTAAATGGGATTTTTATTATGTTTAATGTAATAAATTCCGAATATCCTTTTTATTTATCTACAAAATATGCAAAATATGGCTTATAGTATAATTTACATGCTGTAGATGCATATATAAAATATTTTTTATGCTTGATGTTGCAGTTCTATTAATGAATACGTATTATTAAAGTTGCTAGAATTGTTATCAGACATTCGATATCATTCTAGAAACAGATCCATATTTTATTATTACTTTTCGATTTACACGTATACGTATCTCTCATGTATGCAAGTTACGGCAATATTGAAATATATTTCTACCTAATAATTACCTATTCTTAAATTTAAAAAAGAATACACGTGCTTTTTTTGCTACTTTAATCATCTTCATATGCTTTAATTTAATATGAAGTAAATATTTTACTGTAAGATGCAATAATATGCAGAATTACAGCTTTTTAAGTAAGGTACGCACATATTTATACAGGGTGGGTTAGATATTGTGGCCCGGCGTATATTATGTGTATGCGTCTGCAAAAGAAACAATAAAGTCTTAATAAATATGTTTGGTTGGCTACAGCTAGTTGGTTATGTATCTTAATCAATAAATAGCATAACTAGCTTTGGTTGAATTTTTCCCTTAGCTAGTGATATGATCTCTTTAATTTTTGCAACGTAATTACCTACTTTTGTTAATCAATAAAATATGTCATACTTAGAGAATACAATCCAGGGATGCCGAATCCCGGGATCGCGGGATCCCGGCCGATTTTTGATCCCGAAAATCCCGGGACTGTACTTGGCTAATCTCGGGATTGCCACAAACAGGTCTAGTTCGCGTTCCGTAATCCGTTGCGCCTTCACAATGACCTTATTTAGACTACATTAAGGGCACTTATTACATAAAGACAAAAAATAATATGTAATGTAGAAGGGACTTCCACGCCCAGCATACTTCAATACAATACTGTTAAAGTAGTTCCCCAACGGGCCAACAGGGGAATCACCCGATCATTTCATATCATAATATTGTTGCCAGGGATTACCATTCGGGGATTCCCTGTACGAAAGTATAAATACGCTTATTAGGATTTACTTGTTTCATTTATTATTCTACCAGCAACAAGGTTGCACAGGTTACGTCATTTAAATTTAAAAGTCAATTATCTAAAAAATTTATTTTAAATGGCGGGAGACTTTGCTAAACATAAAAAAAACAGTGATACGTCGTCAGCGTGGAGTTATTTTTTAGTTGCGAAGGATGGGAATAGTGCTAAATGTAAGCGGTGCCCTGCCATTCTCAAGACTTTGGGTGGATGGACTAAGGGATTACATACACATTTGTCATAAAAACATAACATTAAGATTTTAGCTGACGTTAATCGTTTAACAACTTCAACAAGTCAAAATTCTGAAAATCTGAACACAGCACCGCAGCTAAACGAAAGTTAGAATATTATTTTACTAAAAGTGCCGACGATAGCCTGGATGATGTTTTGGCAAGAATGATTGCATTAGATGGATTTCCATTCAGTGTATTCATAACTTCAGACGATCTGAGAAAATTGCTCTTAGCGAAATACACGGATTTACCAAAATCAGCAGTCACAATTCGAAAGCGTGTTATGAATTACAGTGAAAAAGAAATCTGCAGAATTAAATCATTTGAAAGGTGCAGGTGAAAGATTCAGTTTATCTTTCGACGAGTGGACATCAACGTCCAATAAACGATACATGGCTGTCAATGTTCATAATTATAAAAAAAAATTGGTGCTTAGGACTCGTTCCTATTCATGGAAATATGACGGCTGAAAACTGTCTTCGTATATTGGAAGTGCGTCTAAGTAAATTTGATATTTCCCTGGAAACTGATATCGTGGCTATTGTAACCGATGGACCGAACGTTATGATAAAGGTGGGACGGCTTGTTTGCAATGAACAACAACTTTGTCTCGCACATGGTATTAGTTTGGCCGTCTGTGATGTGCTTTATAAAAGAAAGGATTATTTTCAAGACAGGCAAGAGAGCCCTACCTCAGACTCAGATGATACTATAAATGAACCAGCTGTGACTGCTGATTATATGAACGATAGCGATGTTGATGACAATTTAGAAGACTTAGACTGTCCAGAATCAGGTTTAATCTTAATGTCACAAAATGAACACATGCCAGAGCTAACAAAGGATGAAAACGTTAATGAGCTGATAAATAAAATCCGCAAACTTGCAGTGTATTTCAAAAGATCACCATTGAAAAATGAAACAGTACTGTAGTATGTGAAGATTGAACATGAAAGAGAGCTGTCACTTCTTTCGGACTGTAAAACCAGGTGGAATAGTCTTTTAACCATGCTGGAACGATTTTCTCTTTTAAAAACCCGCATTCAAAAAGCTCTTATAGATCACAATCATCCACAATCATCCGTTTATAAGATGCTGATTTTGACTTGGTAAATAAAATTGTTGATGTGCTGATCCCAATTAAATTAACAATAGAAGCAATCTGTGGACGAGATGCTAATTTATGCACAGCTGATGCTGCTTTGAAATTTCTTATAGAACAATTGCTAGCTAAAACTCAGCACTCGCCAATAAATGAGAACATCCTTAGTGGAACGTATAAAGCAACGACGAAGTGTTGATTTAACTGGTGTGTTGAATTATTTACAAAATCCACGAAAAGATGATGAAAATCAGTTATTATCGGATTTGGAATGCCTTGACTTGTTTCCAGTTCTTACACAGGCTTTAGTGAGGGAGCAAATAAAGAATATTGTTAAAAGACTAAGTAGTCGAGATGACACGGAAGAGGAAGAAACGTCAGGATCACAAACAGATGATGAGCCAAGGCAACAAACCTCCCAACCCCCAATTGACACTAAAGGAAAAGTTACAACTGGGAATTAATAAGAGCATGGAATCCCCAGATCCTCAATTCCAAAATGAATCAGGGTTGGTAAATAGTATTAGACGCGAAATGAGCCTGTTCGAAAATGGAAAAGTTCGTGGATATCACTTAGAATTAGCATATAAATATCTATTGTCTATTCCTTGAACCAGTGTAGAACCTGAGCGAGCGTTTTCAGCTGCTGCTTATGTTGGCTACTACGAAGCAGGCTTGGAAGTCAAACATTGGATGATTTGATATTTCTGCGATTGTATTTTCGAAATTCTAAATAGTTTTTCGTATTGTCTTTTTTGTTTCTTATTTTAGTATATTGTTGTGCAACAATATTAATAAAGAATTTGTAAGAAATTACTTGTCTTTTCTTTAAATTGAGCCCCATTAGAAACCACATAGTCTAATCCCGGGATTAATCCCGAGATCCCGGAATTACGCATCAAAAATCCCGTAATCCTGGGATTGAAAAACATGCTCGGGATTGTATTCTCTAGTCATACCACATGGACTCAGTTAGTGTGACATATTTTATTTGCGTTTTTGAAAAATAAAAAATTCGTAAAAGTAGAACCAATTACATTTACAACAAATAAAGAGATACAAAGGATATGGATTGCACCATAGTTATATTTATGCTGTTTATACATAATAAGTAATATACAAAAAATGGCATACAAAATCAACTCTTTTCTCTCACTCTGTACAATTGTTGTGCTTATGGGCGATCCTACATAGAACGTATAACCAGATTTGGTGCGCAATTAACTTGTTGAGGATGACAATGAAGCAGATATACTACAGATATAATGTTATCTATCTGTCTGGAGAGATGATAATATTTGTTAGTTTTCCATTACATATATCTCCAATATATTTGATATAAAATTTTAAGTTAGATATACTATTAAACAGATTACTGAAGATTAGTGAATATTATTCTTATAAGTAATAGAAATACGTACAGCTCTAGGAAAGTTTTATCAAAAAGGGTTTTATAAATTTTCAAAATAATTTTCAACATTTTTGATACATTTCTTTTTTATGACAAAACCAATCGGTGAAAATATGTTCCTACTTTTGTCCGCAGGACAGCACCGCAAGCTTGATTCCACGCAGCTATTATCTCCATATCATTGGGAAAACGTTGATCTTTTGGTTAATTTTTTACGTGTGGTAATAGTTCAAAATCACCCTAACCAAGGTCCTGGCTATACGCTTATATCTTGGCGCTATACATATGTATATAATAATTCTAAACCTGAGCTTTAAGAAATTCTTGATCTCTACCTAATATTAAATTAAAAATAATTAAAAATGAAAAATAAAAACTACCCTTACCACCTCGATGAGTGAAGAACTCTTGGATACGTATTCAGCAGAACCTACGAAAGAAGATAATGTTAGACGTCGCACTCTGGGAGACTTGCACCACACAGAACACCACTTGAATAACACTGCGAAACACACTTCATTAGATTCTGCTGAGGATGACAAATTAGTTGCCGAAATACGTTCCGGTGTTCTTCACTCATCGAGGTGGTAAGGGTATTTCAATTTTTTTATTTTTACTATTTTAAATTTGTATTTTATAAAAGAGCATTGTGTTGGTGGAGCCACCAGCTATCTATTTTTAAGCGGAGACACAATTCTTTTAGAGCTTGCAAAACCTAAGTAGACATTGTTCTGTGTACCACTTAACTGCAATAGCTTTTTGGCTTTAATACGCTGACCATTTTCCTTTTAACTAGTTCATCTAGTTGGTGTCTTTGTTGGTCTGTAAATCTGTGAGCGCAGTGGTTTGCTACTTGTAAATGATCATGCAGAATGTAAAGTTGTATTAATATTCTCTTGAATTTGTTAGCTGTATGGCAGTTTTGATCAATTAGTTTTTGTAGCTATATCTTCTATAGTTGAGCGAGATTCATTCATATAAGTTAAAATAATTGTCTTTAAATGTTTATATCATCGTTCCATTGTCTTATACATATTAGCGTTTATATCAAATGAGAGGTAAATGAATTAAAGAGTGAATATGACGTTTAGGTTTGAATTTATTTCCAATTAGGTGTATACAAAACTATATGCAGTGTATTGTCATCAATTTAAATATATTCTGTTAAATAAAGGTAGAATTTCACAGCTAAGCTAATATAACAGAGACGGATTAAAATTTGTTTATTAAAAAAAATTGACACTTAACCAATTTAGAAAATAACATATGAACCATGAATAAAATGAAATGAATAAGTACTGATTCTGATTAAACCTTGATGTACAGGACCTCATCTCTGTGGTTGATGTTAAACAATAAGTGGAATAAACGAAATATGAGATTTTAATGTTCGTTGATGACATTAATATCACTTCACAGGATAAAAGACTACAGAAACACTTAGAGTTGTTATATGAGTAGTGTATGTCAAACAGGCTAAACTTTTAGTATAAGTACTTATATTCACAAGATAAAAGTCACCGTTTCTGTTTAATTATTCCGTTGACGATGAAGTACTAACTCGATGCACTAAAATTTATGACATTGGGACAATGTTGAATTGATCATGTTGCGAAAATGGCTTCATCAGCTACAACGACCATTGGTTTTATGTTGTGCTACCACCATCTCTCGACTGTAAGTGCAATATTTTCTGTTGTGTCTTCCAAACTTGAGTATGCTGCGGTCATGTGGTGACCATACTGATGTACATAGAAAGGCAATTGAACATGTAGGAAGGCGTTTTCTAAAAAAACGTGTGGTTTGAAGAAAATAATACTTTTGCAGAGGTTTCCTATATGGTACGTTGCAAATACCATTTCTGTAATGTCCTTATAACTAAGGTGTAGCAACGCTTGCCTCCCTTTTGTGTTTAAACAATCAGGTAATGACAAAATAAAATTCTGAAAATTACTTGTGTCAATAGTCTCTGGCATGAAGGTAATATAACCACGATATTATATGCATATACATATAGACGTTAATGAAAATGTATATGCGTAAATATATATGCACATAATGCTTTTGGATCACACAACACAGCTGGTTATGCACAGCATTAGTAGCGACAAACATTCCCACGTACACACAGCTGTTTCGGACTCCCTAGTCATTATCAGTGTCAACGGGTAATGCCTGCCACCTTTCAGCCCGTCGTATACATACACTTTACAATAGATGTTGACAATGAAAAATCATATGCGACATCTAGTAAAATTGGCAGACATTCCCCGTCGTACATTGATGAGGACTAGGAAGTCCGAAACAGCTGTCTGTACGTGGGAATGTCTGTCGCTACTAATGCTGTGCATAACCAACTGTGTTGTGTGATCTAAAAGCATTATGTGCGTGTATACTTACATTTTTCATTAATGTTTGTATGCATATGCTTATAATATCATGGTTATACTATCAAGTAGTTTATACACAAAGAGGAGGCAAGGAAAATCATCTTTATCATCAATAAAGGCAATTTTTCTGGTTCCACGATCATTAATTTGTTCCAACGTTCCACACATTATCGGCGCATACCAACTTGATGTTCAGTTCGCCGGTAGTACATATGTGTAACGACATATTGCGACATATTTAGCAATCCTCTGACGCGACTATTGGATGTCAACATCAACAGTTTCCTTGATACTCTTGAGATTACAATTTTTGTATTGATGTTTGTATTTATGTTTGCATTTATATTTTTGTTTTTATATTTCTATACAAACTTGGTGCTAATTAAATATTCCCCCTAATTTGGTATGCACTGTTGGGCAATAAATACCATACTTATAATGATAAGTGAACTTATGTAGACTCTTAGTTGGATGTGTGATCACAAAAATTGGGAAGTCTCGGCTCAACGACTTGGAGATCCTCGACTTCGAGAAAGGGTTTCGACGCGTTATAGGAAACAGCGCTCGTGTGACAAAAATTGCGTAGTGTCGAGAAATATGAGTCAGAAAATTAGAGGAAAACCAAAACATAAACATAACAGAATCACAAATTATTAGATTTTGATTACTGGGCGAGATTATCTATGAGATAAGATTAAGATAATGAATATATTTAATACAGAATTTATTGAATAATAGTCAATATCATGCACGTGATGGATGAAGCATCACAGAAGAGAATGTTAATAAAAAGTCTCAAAACGTTGAAGGGATAATATGGCAATTGTACATCGAGGAACTTGTGCTGTCGAAATTTCTTGACGGGAAACAAAGTACCACGCCACAGATATTGGCTGCATTGTTAAATGCCTCACGAGAAAAATAATTGTTAAAACTTTGGCTCTTAATGAAATAAACTAAAGTTACAAAAACATTACATACTAATATTTTTGATTAATACATATCTGGAACAGGCATTAGGAAATTGGTATAAAAATACCCTAAAATATGAATACTAATTTATGCGTTTTACAATCGTTCTTTGCTGACGATAAGGTATGATATATACTCTGGATCAAGACGATATAGAATATATGCTGAGGAAAATCAAAGAGTAGTCAATCACAGACGATGGAGATATACGTAACAACGATATTGACACACTAAGAACAATGGGCGAACGTGCCATCAATTGTAAGTCACTGTATGGCTCACTTTGGATCAAAAATACAAGACAAGACGTTAAACAAGAATTTCCCGTAGTATTGTAGATACTATAACAATATATGGTGCTAAAATTTGGCCTCTTATAACAAGAATGAGAGACAAAATTACAACGGTAGAAGTTGGTTACACAAGCTAGGTGTCCCCATCTTACGTGAAATTATAGAATCTGAAATGAAGAAATATGAAAACGAATGGAGGTAACTTCTTCTTCACAAGAAGGTTAGAAAACAAGTATTTCAATTGGTAGCGAAGCTTGTGTTGGTATGGATTTCCAAAAAGAATATTAGAACGACATTCGCTCAGAAGGAAAATATCGGTAAGCACTGGAATGGGAAACTTAAGAACGACGGATAGGAACCTACAAACGAATAATTGGGAAAACCCAGTTTTAATGGAAGGTGAAAACAGTTACCTCCTCAGGGAAAAAAAGCTGACAGAAAGAAGAAGAAGAATAATTGCTTTTTAATACACGATAAAATTCCATACATCCATCGTGTAATAATATACCAATAAAAGCATGAAATTGTGATAGGAAACAATTACAAACGCGAACAATTGCAGAATAAAATGTAGTGGTGTAATATAACTTTTTTAATTCTTTTGTATATTCTTCATTAGATTAACTTTTTGTCGCATAAGCTACATATATATTGCACAAATTCCTTTTGAGTGTATAGATGGATAAATTCAGTCTAACAAAACATTGTAAAGGACGTCGTTCTAGACACAGGAGTTACCAGTTTGCCTTCAGAATAGTGCCTGCTTTTGCAAAAGTTGCACATGATCTCAATGGCTCCACGAGGATCGGGAACTACGCCATTTAAGTTTTGGCCGAGATATTTTCATTACTCTATTCAAATTTACCCTTTCTGATATTTAAGATATTTTCAGACTTTGTTCTTTTCTTGTCTTCCTTAGGAAATCTGTATAAGCTTCATCCCGTTTAAAGAGTAGTTTCTTCCACACCCAAGGTTCCATTTTTTACACACCAGGGTGTTATTGAAAAGTTTCTTTTACTAATATCTTCCTTTCCTCTTCTATATTTATTGTTGTCATGCTTTGGAAATAAATTCTTCTTCCTTTCCATGAAAAATTGGAACCAAACACCCAAAACGCTGGGACAGCTGGCATCTAGGACAGATAGGTGCTTTTTTGTTGTTGTCTTCGCCGTGGAATTACTAAGCTTGTACAGGCGCACAAGAACAATGTTTCATCGCAGAACATCTTTGCGGCGATTATAAGCATAACTTTTCTGGCGATCCTGTAGCTTTTCTTGACTCCGCGGGCTTCTCGTAATATCAAAGCTGTCCGTTATAGATTGGCAGCGATTTCGGTTAAGAAATCCTCAGATTGTGAAATAGTTCGTACATTGTTCTGTGCCTCATTTGGCGTCCGAAGTTCCCTTGCAAACGTCGAACAGGCAACTGTGTGTCGGCCAGTTTCACAGCGACTTTGTTGCTTTGGAGTCCATTTTGATGCTGCATTTTTCTTGGTAGCACCGTAAGTGGTTGAGATATTCCTGATGATTTCCAGTTTCTGTATGGTGTCCTGGAGAAGTCGTTTCTCCCTTTAACTGAAAGATACTTTGATATTGTACTAGATCAAACGAGATCATTCTTTATCCTTTAGAACGTTAACTAAACGAAGGTCAACATCTGGATGCGTATCACATGTTTCAAACTGCCATTTGTGTTGCATAGGTAGGTGGTTCGAAATGTGCCAGATTTCATTTGCTGCGTCAACCAGGATTCCAGGATCTTATACAGAACAAAGTACAATTTTCGAATTCAGGTAGTACTATCAATGTAGTGGGAATAATACGTTCTTGAAGTTTTATCGTCACTTAAAAGATGGATTTCGATAAAAAGTGGAGTTTGGTGATTTTCTCATAAAGCCGACGAAATGTTATTTTAATGGTTTAGCAAGTTATGCCATGTTCGTACAAATTTATTGATTTGGGAATAATCTATGAAAGCAAGCCAAAACATAAAAATTCCACGAACTCCATCAGTATTAGGAAATTAGCACATTAATATGTCGCTCATTGAATGCAGAACTAGCCCATGTCCATTTTTGTCGAATTTGGGCTTGCAATAGTATCTAGTACAATTAAGCATGCTGCATTTGGGAGCAGAAGTAGCCTGTTTCAATCCCACGCTATCCCCTCCTACGAGGTTATCAACATACTAGTCTAAGATAAATTGCACATGTCAATTCAGTGCAGAAGTATCCTTCGTCAGTGACGTATACTAAGTCCGCTTTTAGTGTGGACATAAGCTAATTCTGCATTAGGTTTTTTTGAATAAATCATATTAAGTACGAAGTAATTGTGGACATAGACTAGTTCTACATTGTTTCGGATTACCGAAAAAACGACTTTAAACGACTAGAACTTTAAAAATGTTGAAATTAGCCGTCAATAAAACATCTGAAGAGACAGGTAAGACAACAAACTATTAAATTTTAAGCATTTTTCATGTATTTATAACTGTTTGACTACAGACATCAAACATAAGGATCATCTTCCATCATAAAGCGTAGCTCGATTAATAAATGCAAGTGTTACACTGCTCCTTTCCTAACTCCATGGGAGACTTCAACTTACAGCGTTCAGAACAGCTCTGTTTCGGTAGATAAAGTTCCTACAAATGAAATCCTAAAGAAGATTCATTCCGCTATAGCCACATTCAACGGCGAACCCACGACCGAAAAAAGTGACATACAACATGACGACATCAACACAGATAGCTTAAATTCTACAGGTGTTTTGTTCTGTGCTGACAGTAGCAGAGACATAGTCATAAATCGGTGTAGTACTGTAGAAGATGATTTGTATCTGTCTGAATCTGAAAAGGATCCATTTGCTTGCAATGATGATAGCAATGATTCCGACTACACGCCATCAACATCAAAAAAATACTCACTTTACAAACAGAATCCAGTAAATGATGAAACTTCATCAGACAGTAATAGTCAAAACAAACCGACGAAATACAAGCAAAACACACGCAAAAGACAGCGAAATCCGAGTAAGTGGAGAAGAAACGAAATAAAGAAAGCCCGAAATCTTGGAGAGACGTACACGGATTGGAAAGGTAATGTTCATGCAAAATGACAACAGAAAAATGCTTGCACTAACTGTAGAAATAAGTGCAGTGAAAAGCTTTCAGAGGAAGAAAGAAAGCAGATTTTCGAAAGTTATTGGCAACTAGGAAACGTGAATAGACAACGCGATTTTATTGCGGAGCATGTAGATGTGATGGAAAAGGCAAGAACACGATTGAGGGAGAAGAACCAGAGTAGCGACGTTGAAAACGACACTGAAAACGAAAATGCTAGAGAACCGACAAAAGAAAGAAAAAGAACGCTTTCTTTTAAATACATGTTTTATAAACGGGGAATCAAAGTGGTAGTATGTAAAACCTTTTTTTTTAACACATTGGGAATAAGCGCCCAAGTCGTTAAAACCGTTTTTCAAAAAATGGGAAGTACCGGCATAGTTGGAGAAGATCGACGAGGCAGGGTATGTAAAAATTCCAAATTAGATGATTCTATCAAGCAATCGGTAAGAGACCATATTAATTTATTTGAAACTATCGAAAGCCACTACTGTAGAATAAATACATCAAAACGTTTTTTATCACAAGCACTCAATATTTACTAGATGTATAGCCTCTATCTTGAATACTGTGAGACGCAAAATATTAAACCTGTGACTGAATGTATTTATAGAAGCATCTTTAACGGCGAGTTTAACTTATCGTTTGTTATCCCTAAAAAAGATATCTGCGATATCTGTAACAAATATAATGAAGCTACAATGGGAGATAGAAATGAACTGGAAGTAGAATACAAGTTACATAGAACGAATAAAGATATCGCACGACAATTAAAAGACACTGTGATAAGGAAGAAGCTAAGTTAAATAGCGAATTATGCACAGCTGTTTTTGATCTGGAACAAATTCTTCCTGTACCAAAATCCAATGTTGGTCTGGCTTATTACAAACTTAAACTGTCTAGGTACAATTTTACGGTATTTGACTTGGCTAGCGCTGATGGATTCTGTAACATGTGGTACGAGTGTATAGGCAAAAAGGGAAGCTCGGAAATAGCCAGTTGTTTAATGCGGTTTATTAACCATTATGTACAAAAAGGCAGGAACAAGTTTTCTTTTTACTCCAATTGCGCAGGCCAAAATATAAATAAGTTCCTCTTTAGTATGTACAATTTTTTTGCACAGAAGCATAATGTCGTTATTAGACATACTTTCTTGGAAAAAGGACACACAGAAACCGAAGGCGACTCGATGCACAGCATAATTGAGAGAGCATCCAAGCATGTTCCCATATTTACCCCTGAGCATATGTGGTGTGAGTGGTATACTTTAGTGCGGACAGCAAAGAGAAAAGAACCATACGAAATTGTTGAAATGGACACACAAGATTTTTTTGATCTTAAAGCTCTTACCGAAAAAACTACTTTGAATTGGGATCGTAATGAGAACAACGAGAAACTATATTTGAATAAAATACGCATTCTAGAGGCAAATAACAAATTTCCGAACAAAATCTTCTTCAAATATGATTACCATGAACAATTCAAAAAGATTGATTTACTACAAAAATGTAGAAAGAAAATTGATGTTGATATAACGAAAGTTCAATTAAAACAATCTTATAACAATATTCTCCCACTGACCAAGAAAAAACATGAGTATTTACTGTTACAAGAAAGTGATACCGGCTCAATACCATCAATTTTACTTCAATTTACCTTACTGCAGTGCACGTAAAGGAAATGAAGATGCTTCAGACTGAAAACCTCAGGATTCTTGCAACTGTGCAATAAACATTTATTTTTATTGTAATACAACTTAAGAATATTCTGTTGTGCCATATTTGGTTTTGTTATTTAGATACT
>JARFOC010000649.1:932662-952077 GCA_031763485.1 Osmoderma eremita
CCAGATGATCAACGTTCGATGGTAGCGATCGCTTCCTGGCTTACAAACCTTTACAATCAATAACAATGGAACGACAAAATGTTGTAAAAACATCATTGCAGTCCACACTAAACGTCATTTACGAAATACCATACCCGTCATGTCATAAAGTACACCTGGACACTACTAAACAATAGCCCCGCAGCCGACTATCCCAACACAAAAGGGGTTATACCCTTTCGAATACCGATACTGCTCTCTCTGTAAGGGTCATAACTCCCCCTTTGATGATGTTGATATATTAAATATGAAAGCTTATCCAGAAAAGAATGTTTCTTGAAATGTGCTTCATAAAAACCACGAAAAACACTAATACACAGTATCGGGAAATCCACGCACCACAAATTGATTTTTCCGTTCGGGTTTTGGTTGACAATGAGAGCCGACGTGCTCTGGAAACATATGTTCCGAATTTTATTAATTTGGTGTGTCTGGATTTCCCGATGCTGTGTATTAGTGATACCAGCCCACAGTTCTTGCAATTCTTTTAGCAATTTGGGCTCGGTTAACTGCACTGGCGGTCCCGTTGGTTAGTCCGTGGTGTAATGTATAAAACCTTCCAAGACCCTTTTTGTGTTGTGTAATGTAATGTGTGATGATTTTATGTTAATTTATAATATATAAAAAACAAAATATTCCTTCATTTAATAAAATTTTTATATCCATTTTTCATTGTCTCTTTATCATACAAAATATTTCATTCCCAGTAGGGCAATACAATATTCTTAGATTAACTTATAGTGCAGATGGCAATCAAAACTGCTGCAGTAGAAAGCACGATCTTTGGATCTTTTTTTTTTAAATATATATTAAAGATATTAGCAAGTATTATATCTAGAAGGCTTCCTAAGTGACACAAAGACTGAAGAAAAGCGACATAAATTTTAATAAGTCCTTGGTTATATTGCAATATAACCTTAATTACTCACAAATTGCTATATTATATCTATACCTTTCTTACTTTGATCTTTAAAAATTCCTATTTTTAAACATTTCTTAGGTCATAACAACCAAATCTAATTCTCACGTAAAACTTCTTCTCTCGGTTGAAACTACCTTATACATATATGTAATATAACAGTAACCATACGAGTACACAAAAGGCCGAAGGAAATCGGGGTTAAGCAGGCGCGATGGCCATTCTCAGTGCCGGATCCTCCCCGTCACGCCAACTGTAATCCCTTTTATGAAGTTCACGAAGTCTAACTTGCACTCTCTCCCTAGTAGAGCGATGTTATCGTCTGTGTTTCCAACTTCCGCGCGGTCACGCAGACTGGACGAGGTTTCGGAATCTGAAAACGGCTATTGCGGTGACTATATATCAAGGGTAGGGGATTAGGAATGACGCAGCCCCTAATTTCTATATGGAGGGTCATATACCGTGAAAACAGGATGACCTAACTACAGGGATAAACTTATTTGTAATTAGGATACAATAGATGGAATAAAGGGATGTTATTTAATGTAATAATCCTTTTTTAATAAGGAATAGAAAACAAACAATAATATTTATCATATTTTACACAATTTTTAGCTTGTTAATTAAGTATGATGGCCTTAGAAATCAATATTTGAACTTACTGAGCGTAGTCGATGGAAATAAATTAGTTACAAGCGTTGAAACACGATAGGGATGCGGTGTTTTCACAGCCACGGATACGCAAGACTGAACGCACGTTACAATTAGCGGGAAGCCGTGGCCCGGAAATATTATATTCAAACTTAAATCAAATTTCGAAATAATCACCGGTTTAATTCGGTCACGCGCCGTCGATTCCAGGTTATATTTCATGAAGGCCGCATAAAAAATAGCCCAATTATCAGTGAAATACAAACTGCCTCTTCAACGTTGAATAATTTTCATCCGAAATTATCGTTCCTGTTATTTACCAAGGAGATGTTTTCAGAAAGAATGTTATTAAGACAATATGTTTATTTTAATGTTTTCAATACCCTCCAATAAATTTTGGCATATATGTCTGAAACACCGCGTATATATACACAGGGTGTTTCCTAACTAACTGCAAAAATTTCGGAATTTGATTCGATGTAAGTAGGTAAGTAAAGAAGCTCATACACACTACTGTGATAAACTGCTTGGTTTACAAATTATAGTCTAATTCGTTCCTTGAAATTCAATTTTGCTACTCCCACTACTAAAAAAAAATTTATTGTAACGCTTGTAGAACAAATTTCATTATTTGATTCTGTAAGGAAAACAGTTTCTATATGATAACGTGTTAAATCGGATTGTTCCCAAGTTATAACTCATTTCGGCGTTTTAAAAGTAATTTTGCGTGTGCAAAGGTTGTAGTAAACAAAAACAATTCCTCAGTTCACAATTTAAATTTTACGGGCGTGCAGATGGTAACATAAAAGCCTCTTGCTACATAAAACGGTTAACATTTACCTTTAAATATGTAACAAGTATAAGTAATTACAGCTGGAATACCGGTACTTACTTTACTAGGGCCGGCTTTATTCTTCGCCCCGGCTTTAATTTATGTTATTACCTCGGATACGTTACATACAAGCTCGCATATGTCGTACGCGCTCCTGTGCTCCGCGTTCCAAACTAAGCATTATACTAAATTCCTGTCCTTTCGGATGTAAGTGGATTGAAATTCTACCTAAATTAAACCGTACTCCGCTCTGAACTATGAGCGTGTATTCGCGAGCCGATGTTTTCGGCTGAGATGAGAGCTTTAATCGAGAACGTAACACTGGTGCAAGTACTTTTTAATTCCACTCGTGTGAAGATGCTTAAAAACCGCTTCCTTTTTGAGTTCATCAAAGGCCGAATGAGCTGCTGTTTGCTTTTCTCTAGCGGTGCGTTTTGTTATTATTATTGTAGTTAATGTTTTTCTTAAGTTCATAGAATATGAATATTATGAATATATTTCTCAATTATCTTCTCTTACATTATTTTTCTTTTAATATCAAAAATAGGGGAAACGTTTTGGATTGCTTGGAAGCCCGATTCTATTCTAGAGTCATACCGATGACGCATCCATCTAATTTTCTTTTACCAGTGGTGAGGGTGACCTGCTCTTTGTTCATCGCCCAAGAGAAATAATTTGCTTTTCTTCTCGCGACATCAAAGCCAGTCATTTATTAAACCGAAAGTAACAGAAGCGCGCATCGTGACTGGCATATTTTCGAAAAATAATTTAACAAGGACGTGCCAACAAAAAACCAACAATTACAAGCTACCCTCCTAATGTTCACGCACAGGCAACAAGGATAGCGCGATCGTTCTTAGTAAAAACAGCCTTCCAATATGACTTTTCATTTTTTTCCTCCACCAACACCACCGCTAAGCGAGAAACAACGAGCAAAAAGAAGATAAGAAGTAAGTGGAGGAAGAACGGAGATTAAGCAAAAGCAGTGGCGTCTCAAGCTGGGTGTCTACGTCCCCCTCCCCGGGCGTAAATTACGGCAATTCCAAAATTGCCAAAATGAATTATTTAAATCGAGGCGGCCGGCTCGCGTCAAGCGAAGTTGACAAATTTAATTAAAAACAATTAATCATCTTCCCACCCTCCCACACCGAAGCCGAGCCGCTGGAACGACTTAGATACAAAAATGAAAAATTACAACTGGCGGCTTCAATAGTGTAGTGTGTGTATCTTCCACTTTTTCTTCGAGACGCAAGAAAAAGAGATTATAGCGAGTGGGGGCATATCCTCCCCTCCCGTGTGGGCCCAGCGATATTTCACCCAGAGTATGGCGAGGCGGTAGGGCGAACTGGGGAGACCAGTCACAGGCGGTGGCGGCCGCACAACTCCGTATAATTGTGTTTGCTTTCTGAAGGCGTTGGTATATAATTAACGGCCCGGTGGAATGCTCGCAAGTCATTCTTTATGGTCTGACACGGCGGCGTTGGCGGTGTGTATTATCTCCGCAAAGTAGTTTTGGGTCTCTGTGCTTCTGCAGTTGAGTCTCGTCGAGTTGTTCATGCAGTAAATTATTATGGGGGATTGAAAGGAAGGGGTGTAATTATTAATAGAAATGACAGCAGTCGAAACATTGACTACTGAACCCATTAATATCATTACCTCATAAAAATAGTGGTTTAGTTTCTTTTTTTTCATATTAGGAAGTTTCATTATTTGGTATGACTATATGTTAAAGTCATAAATCACGTTTAGCCGAAGGAAATATAGAGAAAAGATATTTTCAGACGAAATGTTATTTAAAAAAGTTGTTTTTTCTAACGTGCCCTACATCATCAAAAAGTATGTTCGCCTATATCTGAAACACGCAGTATATATATACAGGGTGATTTGTTACATATCGAACAAATTCCGGATTTAGGTTCTGTAGATGAACATAAGTGAAAAGTTCATATCGAGCGACGTGCTAGATTGCTCCATTTTCAAGTTATTCCTATATTAGCCTTTAATACGATGCATGTAATAAGAATCATATAGCAATCTAAGTATTTCCCCGGATATAATTTATCCAACTAGCAGATCACCAACGTTGGCAATCATCGTCATAATCCATATCTCCTCAAATATTTTTATCACGCTGTCGAATCCACTAATGGCATAATCTAATATCGTAAACGAACTCCCCGTCGATATTCCAGGGAGAATATTAATTCTCTCGCACGCGTAGCAGGCCGACCGAGAATCGATACAGAGTACTAATACTTTCTTGGACCAACGTCACGTCGAAAAAGTAAACTTTGCTGCCGATGGATGGTGGTTGATGTGCTTTCAGAAGTTCGAAGCTTAAAGTTCCGTGAGAGCTAAAAAATAATTGAACGAGGAATTGCCGAACTGGCTTGACTTTTTTTTATGTAGAGTGTTAGTAGAGAGATTTTAACGGTGATTTCGTTTGATATTACGTGAAAGTGGGTCACGGTCTTCCGTTTGCGGCGGCATTTTCGAAATGAAAAGTTATAAGTTACTGTAAATCAGTTTTATGTCATTAAAATATGAAATAGCTTGCTCCATACATTAACTTATCCGTTTATATGAAGAAAAACAGACTAAATACACTACGAAATTCAGAAGTTAAAACTGGGAAAAAACAACACAGACACCAACCCCTCGACTTTTCCTACACCACCGGAGTACATTTACTTGATTAATGTGAACGCGGCTACGTACCCAAAGGTACGTAGCACTGCCCCCACATTGAGCGAACGCAGGTTAGAGGGTCACCATTTTTCCAGCCCGACAACTCCGCCGCCCTCATTTAAGTTACAAATTATAATTTTAAATGGAAATATTTTTCAGAGAATTCCAAATCTACCCTACTCTGCCACCTTCTCTCAAAATATTTGTCATTCTTAGTGGTAATTTGTTGGTAAACTATCTACTTCCCAACCTTCGCATTCACTTATCTCTCTACCTTCGTGGAAAAGTCGACAGTTCTTTTTCTTCCACGGCGGTAGGTGGCGCTGAGATGTAGGACGGAAATCGTCCAAGATAAAATTATACAAGGCAACCCTTAGGTAGCTTTTTTTCTACCGGATTTATTAGCTTTTAATATAATGAAGTCGGCTGATGTTAATCCGGAAGGACTGGTTGGAGTTAATTAGTGCACTCTAGCAAGTGTTGCATGGGTGTTGAGTGGTTGTTTACGCTGATCGTAAAAGTGTTTTCAAATACTTCTTAATGACTATAGCTATTTCCTGGATTAATTAGATAAAACGTAATCTTTTATTCAATATGAATGGAGTAATGAAACGGAGTAATTACAATCACAAATCACTGAGGTGTGGTTTGTGTTACTGTTTGACCTGCAAAGCTGTTCTAGCGTATTACGGATTAGATAGTTGAGCTGACTACAAACCAGTAGAATTGTATAATTTAGTCGATCCTAGCAATGACAATCTAATGCAACCATAAGCATTTACTTGCTTATCTCGATTTCCGTCATCCTTCGATTTAAAATTGGACATTTTGATTGTCCGGTAGTGTGCACATCTGGGTAATTGTTGCATTTCATTGGAACATTGTAAAAATTATATAAGTACTATTGGAAACTAGTCACCGTTAGAACCAATTCTGTCAGTAATGATATATTAAAAATAATTATTTCCTGCTTTGAATTGAGATAATTACACTAGTTAAAAAGTTTTTTGCCCCAAACACAAAAATGCATGATTCCCATATACTTTTGCATGCTGAAATTAATTATGTGTTCAGAATTTCTCCATCACCCTTAGTTTTTATGTTCCAGGATATTCGCTTATCCACCAAAAATATGCATGTATAGATATGTAGTATAAGAGAACATGTGTAGACGTTATTTCAGTTGTCGGCTAGAGCTCGGAACTGGTAAAGCAGCATGCACTGGTTAATGTTTGAACATGTCTTGACGTGTTAAGACCTGCATTTCCTATTCCCGGATAGCATCTCATGTTATTTCAGTTGTCGGATGGAGCTCGGTGAATGAAGATATACCCTGATGTTGTTAACGTTTTAAAGAGTGTTGTGTTGTGGTGCGTTCAAGCTACTGTAGTGAAACCGCAAACATTTGATCACCCGTAAAAATGCCAAGGAAATGTGTAAACCACACGAACTCCATTTGCTACATTTGCGGCGAATTGACATTTAAATACCAAAAACGGTCTTTCATACATCTCCTTAAAAAGTGCTATGAGCATTATTTGAAGTGTAAAGTAGGTTATAAAAATAAAAGCTGGGCTGTCCATATTTGCTGTGTTAGGTGTGTCAGACTTCCTACAGCGTGGGCAAAAGGTAAACGGCATATGCCTTTTGCTATTCCTACGATTTGGAGAGAACCGTCAGATCATATTACCGATTGCTATTTTTGACTTACAAATATAAGTGGTATGATTTCTAAATTCAATCATACTGTAAAATATCCTAATATTCTATCTGCACCAGTACCTCACAATCCGGAATTACCTGTGCCTAAACCTCCACAAGTCATGACACTAAGCGACAATGAATGTGCTGATGAGGAAGTAAACGAAGAAAGTCTCGCAGGCGACAATATGGATTTGGATCCAACATTTAAACCTGTTTCGTCTTGCTGTGTGCCGCACCTTCTAGGTCAAGAAACCTCAACGACCTCGTCCGCGATTTAAAGTTGTCTAAGAAGCAAGCCGAACTTCTAGGTTCCAGATTAAAAGACTGGAATCTTCATTAGAATGGAACACAAGTTGCTCTTTTTCGTAATCGCCATGCAGAATTTGAGAATTCCTTCTCTATGGAAGAAAGGCTTCTATTTTGTAATGAAGTCCGTTCTGTTGTGAAGACGCCTGGTCATGAATATAATAGAGGTAATTGGCGTTTGTTCATTGACTCTTCCAAATGAAGCTTGAAAACGGTACTATTCCACAATGGAAATAAATTCCCAACTGTTCCTTTGGCTCATGCAAACGATTTGAAAGAATCTTATGACAACACAAAGCCTCTTTTGGATAAAATTAAGTATAACGACTTTAAGTGGAATATTTGTGGCGATTTGAAAGTTGTTTCACGTTTGCTCGGCATGCATCTCGGATACACAAAGTATTGTTGTTTCCTCTGTGAATGGGACAGTGGAAACGAACTTCACTGACACCAGAAAATAATAATGTCATTGGTACCTCACTTGTTGATCCTTAAAAAAATACTTGTCCCCTTCCCACATTAAGCTTGGGTTTATGAAAAACTTTGTCAAAGTTATGGATAAAACTAGCAGTGGGTCTGCATATGTGAGGAGTAAGATCCCTAAGATCAGGAATGCTAAGGTAAAGGAAGGTATTTTTGTGGGACCCCAGATCAGACAGCTACTTCCAAATGAAAATTGTTGATGCGCTAAATGGAATTGAATAAGCGGCATGGTTAAAGATATGCTACGGCTTCCTGGAAATCGTAAAGCCGAAAACTACGTAGAGATTGTTAACAATCTACTGGCCTTATATAAAGCCATGGGATACAACATGAGTCCAAAAATACACTTTCTTGACTCCCACTTTCACTCTTTCCCAAAAAACCTCGACGAGTATGGCGAAAAATTTCACCAGCACATTCTACTTATGGTGAAGAGATACCAAGGCAAATGGAGCCCTGCTCTGTTGGCAGACTATTTCTGGACACTGAAGAGAGGTGTTTCTGATGCAAAGTACAGTCGATAGTGATGTATCAGCATATTTTCCACGTAAATATATCACCTTGTATGTCATTTTTTTCATGATTTAAATACATATTATAAATATACTTTCACAAAACTTCATTGCTTTGTCGCTCTGAATCCCCGGCTGATGGAGAAATTCTGAAAACAGATATGAAATAAGTGTAAAACCTACTACCAACTTCAGCCACTTTACCTCGTGGGACAAAATAAATCTGAAATTTTGTTGACCAGTGTTATTCTATATGATAATTTAGAAATGCATTTTTAATGCTACCAGAAATTGCATCCATCGATTTCTTTCAGCTTTGACAGCAACACGTGTTGGTCCTCTCTAAAGCATGTAAAATGTGTTATTCAATCGTACGAGAGTGCTGTAGTGTGTCGTGACACAATGTATTCACATCGCCAATTGCTACTCTAATTACCATTGCAGTTAACAACGACAGGTCAGCTGTCGGCGGCCATCAAGTTTAGAGAGAGGTAGGTGAACACGTATGGGGATACATTTTTCACGGCCGTTGTAATGTAATTTTGTGCCAAATGGATTGCTACTGGGGATTATATTCTGTTAAAATTGCCTTTGATTGGTGCTGACAATGAGTGATTTATTTCAAGTGAATGTGGTGGTATCATAAAATTCTCTAGTTAAGAACAGCTTTCGACATTGAATACATGACAGGGAGTAATAGTCGCTGTCATTTGATTGTTTTGCTTTGATGTCATTTTTTATTTTCACTATATCACTGTGTTTGTACGTTTTTCGATGTATTCTTTTTTTTATAAAATATAACGGGCTATTACATAATCAATTTTTTAGTGAGAATCGCATGAGGCTCAAGACAAATTCTACATGTAAATATTACTTTATAACATATCCGCGTTAAAGTCGAATTAATTAGCGCTAACATTCCACCAATACCTCAGTCACGCCAACTTAAAATTTTTAGTCACGTGCTCTTCAGTTTCGATTACTCAGTTTGTGTATGCTTATAATTAGATCAATGATTTATTGTATACGAAATTTGGAGTTCACTATTTTCATGATATGAGCGATACTTTGTAATATTTCTGCTAGTAATATAGTTTAGCTTTGTGAGAATGAAATAAATATTATTTTGTATAGACGGACAAAAAAAATATGATGATATATACAATTTTGGTGGAAGCGCCGGTTAAGCTTCCGTTGATCAAGTGCGTTCCTATAGCAACCCCACACCGGCTGCTAATTAATTACACCAAAAAGATTTTTGCGCTTTCATATTTTATCTATCCGTGTTTTACATTACCTTATAATGTATTTCGAAATATTTTGCCATAATATTGTCTTTTGGAGAAAATCAAGCATTCGCCGAATGCCAAGCACTGCTATATATTTCAAGACTATGATGTGATAATAATAGTGCAACGGTACGACTTTCGATGCAGTACCTTGTTTTGAATTCAGCCGATAGAAACCATAACTTCAAAGCAAAAGTAATGCTTACACCCCTTAGAAAGCGCGCCTCCGTGCTTCAAACTGGGATCTGTGCAATACAAATCTATGATAGAGAGTGTTCACTCACTGACAGTCAAGTTTCCTTAAAGGCATTGGCAGCTTATAGGATATCTTCCAGGCTTGTATGGGACTGTCTGCAAGGCCTTCAAAACCTGGTGAAACACAATACAGTCAAGCTGATGTGGATGCCGGGGCATGGCGAATTGCAGCCAATGACCAGGCGGACCAGCTAGTAATTAGGGGTTCCGAAATGATCTTCGTTGGACCTGAGCCAGCCAGGATCACAGAAGCTGCTGCGCGTGGTGCGATAACTGCGTGGGTGACTGAACAACACCAGAAACACTGGTACCATGTAGCATAATAGAGACATAGCAAACAAATGATGGGGAAACCATCACAACGTTTAGCGGCTCACATACTGTCCCTTAGCAGAACGCAGATTAAGGTGATGGCGTGTCTACTTACTGGATACAGCAACCTAAGGAAACACCTACACAGAATGAAAGCCTACCGAGAGGAACCACTTTGTAGATTATGGAATGAAGAGGAGGAAACAGCCACTCATATTATTTCTGAATGCTACGGATTAAGCCACCGGAGACACCGGAGGGTGTCTCCGGTTTCACCTGATAGGGGGTGCAACTGCGGGGCATACTGGAAAAGGATTTGACACACACACTACTAAACCTTGTCAGGGGGATAGATCTGTTCGGGTAATCAGGAAATAACCGATTGCAGAGTAGTGCAATAGGCCTCAAGGTCCCAGTGTTAAGGGATGTTAAAGACCTGTCTCTGCTTTAGGGCCCAAGTCAAACAATCAATGCTCACACACGAAAATATAAAGGAATCGCGGACAGTTTAGAAACAAAACTTGCTAATAGTCTAAACTTTCAATATTTAACAGCAATCGCCGCCTTTATTTACAGCAAAGTTTAAAAACCATGGAAGTTAAATCGTTTAATATGAGTCTATTTCTAAGTTTTATGAGTAGCTTGAGTAAAGTCACTAACGGGCACTCGAAAAACTAAAATGCCGCTAAAGTCTCTCAGCATTAATCTCGGAAACTGAAAATGCAGAAAAAATCGAAAAGAGAAACGAGTCTAAAGTGGTACGAGGACTTTTTGCCAAGCATGGCCGGTGCTGCATGTTTTTTTTTGCAATAGACCTCACTTAAAACTATGAATAATTCTAACATCCCAGCAAGCAGCAGATTGTCTCGATACCTGCATAATTTCGTTTTGGTTGATTGCCTAATGACGAGGTATCGAAAAATGATTTCCAAACGAAGCTCAAATAGACCATTCGTACCAAAAACGCATGCTTCATAGAAGCCCACCACTGCCAGCAAGTATATTCCGCGCCCCATCCCAAGTCCGATTCAATCAGCCAGTTCGAGTCACTTAACCGGAAAATTCACGGTCTGGCGAGTTGTATAACCGAAATCTTCGGTACGACAGCGATCTTATATAAACTTTCCTTCCAGCGGAGGCCCGCGATGAGAATCATAACTCGTCTGTTGCCGTGCCAGCAGCATATGGCGCACGCCAACGGATAGACGGACGAACGACAAACTCGAGGGAATGGAGGAGAACGGGGGTCGTTGCTAGATATTGTGCGCGCGGTCGTGTATCGGTTAGCTTCGTCGGTGTTTGCGGACATGACTGGAGGGTTCTTCAACGGGAAAACGCCCGCTAAAAGGTTTGTATGTTTAATGTTGCGGCGGGCCTGTTGTTTGTCGGAGTCTCGAGATGTTTGTGTGCGTGTGGTTTTTTTATGAATTACACGGTTGCCTTAATGCAGTATCCACCATTCTGGAAGTTATTGCAGATATTTAGCTTCCGGGAGAATAGATATTGGCAAGTATACGTAAACCAAAATACTCAATACGGTATTTCCGTGTACATATTTCTATTTACAATCAGTAATTTGAAATTCTCAAACACTGAGGAACGGTTAATTTAAAGGTAAATAAGCTTCTTCTGAACATTTTCCTTGATATATTTCATAAGAAAAGTCCCTTAGTAAACATATGTTATACATATACAAATTAACAAAGATATTAGACTGTAAAATGTGCTACATACTACAAGTAGAAGTAGTATCTTAAGTCGACATTGCAATAATTGTAGATTCAATATTCAATTAAAAAGGAATTAAAAAGGAATATTGAAAATTATAAAAGCTATAACAATACGAAAGCGGATCTCAAAATTATTAAAGGTTTGAGAACAAGGGATTGTTTTTATCTAAAAGCAGATAAAGGGAATAAGATAGTCATTATGGACAAATCAGATTATTACGAGCGGGTCAACGCAATGATATCGGCAGGACCATACAAAGAATTAAAAAGGAATCTCCTACCAGCGATGATTAGACAGGTTAAAGACACAATTAAAGAGTATGCAAGATTAATAGGCGCGAATTTAAAAAGAAAACTTAATAGTTCGAATCCTACAATTCCTAAGATGTATTATTTGCTTAAAATTCATAAACCGGGAAAAACGATGAGACCTATCGCGTCAGGCATTGAATCGCCCACTTACAGTTTGTCCAAATGGTTAGTCAACGAATTCAAGAATCTCCCATGTAAGGTAAAGAGTTTGGCAGTAGAAAATTCGCTGGAATTTGTCAATAAAGTGAATGACATAGCAATTATTGAAGGGGAGATTCTTGTATCGTTCGACGTGTGTTCACTGTTTCCGAGCGTACCGATCCCAGAAACCGTAGAATTCTTAAGAAAATACCTGAAATTGAACAAAGTCGCGGATATAAAAATTGCGGAATACATAAGGTTAACGAAGTTATGCATGTCACAAATCGTTTTAAAAACTATTAAAGTAAATAAAAAAGTTTATATTATGGAATGTCATAAATCGCTTGCTTTTCGAGTTATAATCCTTTTTGGCTTCTACCTATATTCATTAAACTGCAATTGCATTAATTGTTTCTGAGTGTAATTTATCGCATTGTTCCAATCATCTCCGAAAATGTTTATCATGCCGTCGAACAGACTAACGACATAAATGACAATGAGTTGGATTTATAACCTTCACAACGTTTTTAGCATCAAAAGAAGTCATATCAAATTAAAGATATATTTAAAGATTTCACTTTCTTTCTTCCCCAACTTCAATATTAACTGCAACTTTACTTAATCCCAGTTGAACAAATATTCGCAGTAAATATGGGACTACTAACTACATGCTGCCCGTACAAACCTCGGGAGGCACGGAGCTAACACGACGGAAGAATTACCTCTCCCGACGGGGAGTAATCGTGGTTCAGGTGCCAGACGTGACGGTCAGTTCACGGATTAGTCGCGGTCGATGACTACTGGTGCGCC
This sequence comes from Osmoderma eremita, assembly GCA_031763485.1. Classification (NCBI taxonomy): domain Eukaryota; kingdom Metazoa; phylum Arthropoda; class Insecta; order Coleoptera; family Scarabaeidae; genus Osmoderma; species Osmoderma eremita. The sequence continues at coordinate 945,646 of JARFOC010000649.1, forward strand.
GGCCGCACATCTGTTCCGCGCGCGCCCTACGCAGTATGTTAACCGCTGGCTTATGATTAAATAATCCTCTCCCGGTCGGGCGACACGCTGCACGCAAATAATTGTCGACAATTTCCCAGCAAATGCGTGCATATGTGCCGAGCTCCGATTGATTTCGCGATTGCGTAGCGGTTACACTGGTCGGCGCGATATGGTGTTTCGGGATGGCAATTTACTGATTTTCACTTGTGCGTTGTTGTCGTTATTTTGATAGGGGATGCTAATATTTAGCAATGGATGAGGTGAAATTAATGAAATTGTATTTCGAACGGCGCATCTGGATATAACATTGACGACGAACAGATGTTTGAATAGTAATTGTGATACGAACACGCCTTTAAAATCTGTGCTTGTATGTGTGTAGGGAATATCATTTATCTGAATGGCAATCGATTAAAACCTGTAGTGTCACAATTTTTATTTAACTGGAAGTATTTAGGGACACCACGCGAGATTGGCACTGACTTAGTTCTTGGCCGTCATTTTGAGGTGGAAGTGGGTGCAAAAATCTATCCATCTCACCCTTCCGCCTTCCTTCTTCTAAGCAAAAATTCATCTTAGCTGTACGGCGTAGTTATACCTCTATAACTTGTGCAGCATCTCACTCTGCAGCACAATGGCGGCTTAGTGGTACGTACACAGGACGTAACAAAAATAAGATAAAAAATTAATAGACTTACAATCGAAAGCTTCATACCAGTACATATCCTAATGTATTCAAGTATTCAAGTCATTCTATTCATTTACAGAATTCCGATGCAAACTACATTAGCAACTCATTTTACTACATTTTCGGACAAATTTAATCTCAATGACAAAACTCAAAGCAAATCAAACTGTTTTCAGTTTGGTAAAGGTATACCATTCTAATGAAAATCTATATTGAAGTTGGGAAATACTGCCAAATTAGGTTGTTAAGAAAAACATTTCTAATATCACATCTGCCAGTATAAACATTTATTGGGAAACATCTCTTCGATTCGGTGTGTATTGTATGATGCCAGTTAGGAAGGATAACGCTATTCATCTATCCCTCTTTCATTATGACGATACGACTATTTGCATTGACTAATCATTGACCCTAGGGTAACGGGAGGGAATACGCCATCGTGTAGCGAAATTTCATTTCCTGGTCAAATTTTTGCATATATGTATTAGTTTTGCACATTGATCTCTTATATCGTATCTTTTGTACACAACTTACACCCAGTATAGGAAGTATACACTTTTAAGAACATAATTTATAATAATGGTTGAGCCTGCAAAGTGGCATATTGTCCAGTGTCGTGGGTAATATACAATATGAAACAAAACATGGAGTTAAACTTGAATGAAAAATTTATTGGTGAACATTATGACAAAAATAGTTGACCTATAGTTCTTCACTTCCTAAATACTTATCGTAGTAAAAATAATATTAACAAGATTTACTTAACCGTAAAAAGTACCATTATAGGCGCATGGTTTATCACCATGCTAGCAAAACTAATGAAAGGGGCTACCAGCATTAAAGATGGACTCGGCTTTCTGCCTAATAGGCAGCGAGCCTGTATTGAAAGCATAGGAGGCGCACAAATGCCACTCTAAACTGATCTGGAGCTGCAAAGCCATTTTAAATACAATAGGGACGTCTAACAAACTAACTTTAATCTGGATCCCGGGTCACTCTCCCATTCAAGGCAATGAGACAGGTGACACCATTGCAAAGAAGGGTGTCGGTGTTGCAAGGGCCCAGAACAGGCAATTGGCATATTAATTTCGACAGCCAAACAACAAATTTGTTTCTGGTTAAAACAGATGGTACTCCAATTTTGGAGCAATTCTCCTGGTTTGGTACATGCCAAAGAGTGCATTTCACCCAATCATGTCAGAACTGGGGAATCACTAGAACTTGATCGTATAAGAGTCAAGATAATTACTTCTGTGTTTACAGGTTACTGCAGGCTCAGAAAACACCTACAGTCAATCGAGTTATCAGAAGAAACCGAATGCCGGCTGTGTATTCAGAACGTAGAAACAGCAGAGCACGTTATATGCCAGTGTACTGCAGCCATCCGAATCAGGTACTCCATCTTTGGGAAGGAAATTACTTCCCTAGCTGAGCTGAGGGATTCCTCATTGAACAAGATTCTGAGCTACCTCAAGGGTCGGGACTTGTTTGATGAGCTCTAGGATGGTATCCGCTCTACAATAGGACCTGGCGGGCAAAGTGGAAGCGACGATTAATCGAACCACACGGTTGACATCGCTATATCAAGTAATCAAGTAGTTGTACTATGTTTATAAAAATAATTGTAAACATTAAAAACTACTTTTCGCGTTTGAGCGTGTATCACTTTATGATCTCCTAGCAAAGACATTATGATCCGCCACTGACAAATATAGTCAGACTATTACTTCAGTAAATAGGCGTGCGCGTTTTTAAAAATGACTACGGCGCATCCCCACCGCTCGCCATCCAACTTGGCGTTTACAGTATAGTGCGGTACCAAACAAGCACATCCTCTTTCTTTTTGCCTTTATTAAAGATAACAGTACCTTACTTTAGAAGCGTTGGTTCAAACATCTGCAGATTCACAAGAATTCATTATTATCAATTCGTTTACGCCGAGAAAAATAGCTGCGTCTAAGATCCGTATACATCACAGGGAAGTCAGAAGATATTCCCCGCATTCCATCCATCCTTGTGGCAAGTGATGGAACCAACACTTGCTCCGGTTTTTCATTACAGCCCTATTCCCTAAAGAATTTCCTACTGCATCTATGCCTCCCCACCCATTTAGCGTATAAAATACTCCATACAGACCCAAAATGGCAAGATATAAAAGTGCACCTTGCTATTTTGCGTCGACACAAACGCTCGGTCTATAATAGAATGGAATCTACAGGCGACGGCGCTAATTAAATCGACTTGAAGGACACTCATTGCTTTCGCACGAATACCGATGCGCCGCTATTTGATCCGGCGAAACTCGGCGACGGAGAAAAAGGTTTCCCTCGTCTGCCTTTCTCTCGCGTCCGAATTTGCATAATTTAATAGAATGTTCAATTGAGGGTACGAGAAATTCAATCTTTGCCTCGTTCTTTTTCTCTCGGTGCGTCCAGCATTCGCGGAATAAAGGCGAAAGAATGTTCCTCTTTTGTTCTGGTTGTTCCGTCGTCGCCTTCTTGTTCTTCTTCTTTAAGCGACATCGGTGCGGTCGGTACACGGATAATAAAATAAAACATTTCCCCTGTAAATAGCTGTAGAATAGGGAAGAGGGTGGTGAATTAATCCGTTCCGGGTGTAATCGGTGTTGCCGGGTAAATTCCAAGGATTTAGGATCGAATATGGTGTATAGGACGAAGTTTCCCATGTAAGAAGACAGGTTACATATTTCATACTGATATATTGTAAATCGTCCTGAAATTATGGTATTTTGAATTGGTTACAAGGAATTTACACCAGCGACTGATAAAATTAAGTAGCACGTATAAGATAAAAGTTATGGGGAAAGCAACAGCATACTACTTAATACACTCAGAAACATATCTAATTGTGTTTGCATGAATCTTATATAAATACCCATAGATGTTTCAATAGGAATACCATATGATTATAAATTTCGTTAACATCCGTTGGCAAAGCATATGAGACAACCGACTTTTGACAGCGATAATTTTAAAATCATACACACAACCAAACACAACTTCATATTCCGCAAATGCACAGTAAACTCAAATCTAGTGAGACTTCGTCCGCGTAGGATTTCTTCAAATGCAGCGTTGCCAGTTGCATAGATAAGGGAGGTTGTCAAGGCAAGTATGTAAGCTGTCAGCTTACATTTGTTGTTGTTTGACGTTGTATTTAGTGTTGACAGTTTTCGTAATTCTTTAACAATAACTATATATCTTGTAACGTGCCGATTTCATGTAGAGTATATGTTGTAAATACAATAAATTATCCGTACGAATTGGTGGTAGCAAGGCCATCTAGCGGTAGATAGATTAGGCGACGCGACAGTCGATCAGTATCGGCTATCGCATAGAAATCGATAAAATCTAGAGTGAGGGTTGTAGGATTGATAGGCAAATTCGCTCTTTTTAAGCTTACCAGTGGTTAAAGTCACACGTGTTTTTGGATTGTCGTGAAATATTAGTTTTGGAGTAAATTTCGTGGAAATATTTATGATAAATTCATCCTGTAATACAGGGATATAAATCCATTAACACATTTACGTTCAATTGGGGAACGTTCACGATATATTCGTGGATTAATTGACACCACGTGGAACACGCCCTGAACACCAAGGTAATAATTGCTAATCCTTCCTAATATTTGTATTTTATTTTGTTGATGACACGTGCTAATACCAAATGTATTTTTAAGGGCTTTTCTTTCCGGTACCCTATTGTTTTTATTTGGGGTTATTTTAGTACCTGTAGATATATTAAGGGGACAACCCTTAAGTTTTGGTAAATTTGTGCATTATTGAGGTATACCGACCACCCTCGGGACTCCGAAAAGGAATTCCACACCAGCCAGCTAGTGGGACGCGGATTGCAGGACGTGCAGTGGCCGATAACCTTTCATCGGAGCCCGGTTAGCTAGATCCGAGGCCCGGAGTCACCGTACAGGTCGGAGTTACCCTTTTCTTTAATCGTTTGGCATTCCTCGGAGGCCTGGTACTTTAAAATAAATATCTTTTGCGTTGGTATAAATATTTAACTTTGATAAGTTAGATAATTTAACAGCCTTCAGCCATTTTATATATAAGTGTAAAGTTGAGTGATCACCCATCTATCTATTTTATGGTTTTCAGGGGCTTCACTCCGGCAAAACCAATGTCAACATTAATCTAACTAAATATCGCAATCTTTTCTTTGTCTTATTTGATTTTTATATATATACATATGAATACATTTTATTTATACACCCAAGTTGACTGACTCATTTGAACTAAAAACATATTTTTCACTCGGAGGATATTCACTCGCGTTCCTCCGTACGTCTGATCTCGGGGAAAAGAACGTTTCTCACGGAGGTGGCGCCAAACCTTCTAACCCCGCCGTCTTCACTGAGCTGGTCGGAGCGACCCCGAGAAGGGTGGATATCGTTGGGGTGGGTTTTATTGTACCTTTCGGTTTGTGGCGTCCTTGTTCTGACACCTTTTGGGTGTTAGAATCTGTTCGAACATAATATATGCTTTGCAATACGTGGCAACCAGGTCATGAAACGACGAAATGTCAAAAATCGGTTGTTTAATTGCGAGAACTATAATCTGCTAGCACTCACTAAATTAAATGAGAATTCCAATAATTTTATCGATGGTCGAAATAACCACTAAACTATTTCGAAAGCTCATCTGGATCGTGAACAATTTTGCATTATTCTTTATTTATAAAAAGTTTTTCTTAATCGGAATTTATTGTATTATTTACTACGAGATGAGTTAGCATTCGAAACAGCATCACTGTTCTTCATTGCTGTGTCTGTTTGGTTTGCGATTCTGGAACGGACAGTTTGAGGAAGCAGTGTAGCTGTATCAAGATCAGTGTTAAACACGCAAAATGTTAATGAAAGCATTCCACTACCACGCTTTGGGTAAAACATAAACTTACGAATGCTTTAAATATTACAAGAATGGTGACATCATTCTCCACTATGATAATGCGAGGTCAAATACCGCTTTCATCATGCAGCAGTTTTTTTTTTTTGCTAAATGGAATAGAATCATGTATAGTAGATGGTCAATTATATGTAATATTAGGTAATAACAAAATGTTTTTGTCGAAAAACTTTAAGATCAAAAAATTCTTGGATAATCCACATAATTACCATTTGTGTGTTTGCCGTAGCGTAACCATCAAATCTTTTCTTGCAATAGAAGAAAAAGAGAGGCACCAGGGTAAATGAAATGCGACAATGTTAGCAAATTACTAATCTACATTAAGGAGAGAGGTTGTAGGTGTTATTTGTTAGAGGCTATAATAACAATAATTTGCATTGTCCAATAGAGAACTCCATATAAAGGACACTAAGTAAAACAAGTATAATAACATACAGTGTACAGAAAATAGTGTAATAATATACATCTAAACTTATCTAACTAAAACAAAAAATGTTAGCAAAAGTTACTCCACTACAATGGTACTACTATGAACAAAAATATTTGGAAAATTGATAAACATTGTTTAACTATTTCGTCAAGAGAATACCACATAAAAAAGACAAAAAAAGAAAGCTAAACGTTTAGAATAAAAGGAGCAGACAGCCAGCAAAACATTCTTAATATTGCCTTTACATAAAATAACTAAAGCAATTAGCCGAGTCGTGAAAGACGAAAATATGAAAATCGGTTATAAATCTTCCAACACACTTCGTAACCTTTTAGGAAACCCAAAAGACAAACC